>JAMKCH010018871.1:0-66675 GCA_023653785.1 Ophioderma brevispina
TCAAATCGGACGTCCTTAATATAAAAATCACACTTTGTAACAATTTGGCCAGATCTGGAATTTTTGTTATACACAGTATCCTATGGTATTATACTACACACGAAACGTTACTACTCAAAAAAAAAAAAAAAAAAACCGTTTCATCTCAAAAAACTTGGAATTGAAACTTAGTTGACTCTATTGTTCTACTTATATTTTAAAATTATTACACACAAAATAATTTCGAAATCTCTGTGTCAGCCTTTAACAGAACATTTTCTTAGCTTTTTTTCTAAAGCATCATGAGCATGTACCTGTGTCTTTCAATAAGTTTCTTCACTATGACAACACAATGAATTTTACGGCATTTTTAGAAGTAACACTTAGCTTTGCAGGCATATAACTCTAGCCAATGTGAATGAAACATGACGGTATAAAGGAGTCAAAGGCCCTTAAAAGGTCCTGCATACCCGGTGGCCCTCAGAGGACGGAAACTAAACTGCAAAGTTTCGTAGCGCGATCAATATTGATTATTCTCCTTAAAACTAAGATCAAAAGCTAACCCTTGCGGATGATAAGAGGCCCGATGAGGGCGCACAGGAATAATTTGTAGTTATTAGGATAATGCTAGCGTATAAGCCCGTCACAGGCGCCAATGGCCAAGGTGACGAATTTTTTATTCGTATTAATAAATTCGATCCAACTGGACTGTCGTAGGTATTGCGCACAAGTGTCTCTACAACAAGAATTATAAGCTTATCTCATATATGCTGTTGTTTCTTTCCTCATATAGTCGTCATTTAATATATTCTCATATTGTTCATCTTCACTTGCATATTCACCTTATCTCCGTCTAATATTTGTTTATTTAATCTTCATTTATCATCATAATTCTTGGTTTTCGTCTTCCCCGTCGTCACTGGTATGCATTCTTTTATCATTCATTTGTTAGCTTAATTTTGCGCGTACCTTTAGAACCTTAACTTAATCGTCATCTTCTTTATTAATTATACATATAATCTTTACTTTCATCTTCTGCGAATTTATCGTAATTTTACTCAAAAACTACTTGACTTATCTCAAACTTCACCTTTGTTACCTGGTTATATCAAAACTTCACTTGTTACCTTTATCATTGAACCTTATCGCAATCTTCACTTTCATCTTTCATATGATATGGCTATCTTTTTCTCGGTCTTAAGACGTTCATACGTTCTACATGTATGGGCCTATGCGGTGAAACCCGCGATGGTGTAAGATGGGAAAAACAGTGTATTTATTATAAATTGCTGTGTGGTTTGTCAGCAGCTGCAAAAATGTATTTTCCTTAGTAAGGGGCATAAAGTTTCAATTAGGCCTACATTTTTTCTTGGCACATGTACTCCACGAGCTAGGCATTTCCCGTCCCATATCAGCATGTGAGTTTTCCTGCAAGTCTTGCGATTTGACAGTGACAAAAAAAAATGAGAACGCAGAACTATGTTTTAAGAGACAATGGCACATTTGAAAAATAGTGCCTCAAGATTTTCCAAAATCGATATTTTGGCATGCTGGAAGGTTTTATTATACAAAAGCCCGCACCCGAAACGATTAAGACCAACTAGTTCCTTTGGGATAACAGAACGATGTATTATTTAACGTCGCCGGAGACGTTAAATTCAAGCAGTACGACGAAAAATTGGTTTAAAACACAAGAAACACGGCACGGTGCCCGTATGCATAGTAGTTCCTCCCCACGCTATATATACAACTGTTTGATCGGTCTATAACCTTTGTGGTTTTAATATCAGTGAGTACGAGTCAAAATATTCATGTAAGATACACATTGTTGATAAAGTGATGGAAAACTTAAAAGTTTGCCTACAATTTACCTGATGTCTTAAATCCTCATATCAATTCCCCTATCTGTTTTGGGGTATTTATTTTTATTGTTAAAATAATCTTTAAACAAAAAATAAAACTTCCGATATAAATTTACACTTTAAAAAAAATATATCATATTTATCATGTGAAAATGTGCCAGTGCCGCTTTTAAGCTTTAAGGGACAATGCTACATATCACAGCATAATTATAATATTTTTGAGAGAAAAAAACATTCATTTAATGTAAGCCTGAATTTGGCTTTTTTTTTACTGGACTTCACAAACACGTACACGGTCCAGCCAGCCCCGGACGGAAAATTTCAGTGCCGAAAGTAACCAAGGCCTATACTGTGAAACATTACCTAAATACTCTGAAAGACAAAATCTATCCGGAAATGGTTGATCACATTGTTGCTAATTATCATATGAAACGAAACGGTGCACTCCTATTTTTTTTTTTCAGACTTGCCTAAGGTGCTGCGATACAGGCAGGGAAAGTGTTATCCTCTGCGTGGGTCGAGAGTTCGCGGAAATACCTGCAATCATTTTCAGATAGCAAAAAATGCATAACAGAATACAGTTATTTCTCTCACCCCACACTTTGCTTAGCACGCATACATGCAGCAGCGTCACGTGGTTCACGTAAAGCTGGCGGTGTTACAGAAGAATCATTCTATTTACGTAAAGGACCGATTCATTCAAAAAGAGTAGGGGATTATCCTAGATCTGTACAAGTACTTCAGACCTATTGTCAGGAGGGAATTTCCGATCTGCACAAGTACTTACTCGCCCTATTGTCCATGGGATTATCCTAGATCTGTACAGGTACTCAGCCTATTGTTCAGGGGATTATCCCAGATCTCTACAATTACTTAGCCCTATTGTCCTGGGGAATATCCAGAATCTGGTAAAAGTACTCAGCCCTATTGCCCAGGGCGATTATCCCAGATCTGTACAAGTACGCAAGCCTATTGTCCAGGGCGATTATCCTAAATCTGGTACAGGTACTACTACTCAGAGAAAGTCTCCAGCCCCTATTTGGCATGATGATCAGGGATTATCCCAGATCTGTACAAATACTCAGTTCTATTGCCAGGGTAAGTGGCGAACACGAATAGCATTCAGTTTCAGCACAATCACTCCAAAAAAAAAGAAATATCAGCGAATGAGATCCGATTCGCCCTTCAACATTTTGCAATTCCTCTCTCCTCTCTTCTCACCCTCTCCTTGTGCCGCACGTTCTCACAAAGTTGCACAACGAAGTGAAGTGCAAAGGTATACTGGAATGTCCCAGCTAACAATCAGATAGGTTGACATAATTTCTATTTTCCTTTTTCTTGTCTTCTTGGCATGTAAAACCAAACTTATTACGGCTTGGTATTTCCATTTGAAAGACAACACTTGTTTCCTGCTACAAGAAGAAACAGAGCGACCTTGCCCTTAAGCTCCCGCATTTAGAGAGTAAAACTCAAGTGTAAAGCTGGGGGGGGGGGTTCTTTGAAACTCGGCATATATTGTAGTCTGTTGAGTTTTTCACAACATGCACGCATGACAAATTGAGAAGGATCGATCGTCAATTCCAATTATCTATGCCAATTAATGATGTATATTTTTTTCACATATTGGCCAAGCTCCATTGAAACCAATATCGTATAGCATCAGCAGGCCCGTATGCAGGGGGGGGGGGGGGGGGGGTTCGAGGGGTGGGTCACAACCCCCAAATTCCACAAAGGTGCAAAGGGTCCACTTTTTCTGAATTTTTGGATGTGAAAAAGGTCCAGAATTGCGAAATTTTGACACAAAATCCTCACTTTTTGGTGAAAAATGTCCAAAACCCAAAAAAGGACATTTTAGGGGGTTAGTCACTTTTAAATACCAAAAAGGGTCCACTTTTCCAAAAAAAGTTCCACTTTTCGATATCCCGGACCCCCCAAATAAAATCCTACGTACGTCCCCTGATGTATCGTATCAGTATATGCAGATGTACACTTTACTATCATGTTATGCCCTATTACAGACGGGCCATTGAGATACGCATTGCGGCCTCAGTGCTCTCAGTTCCATAAGCCTAGTACTCGAGCAACTGCCGGAGGATCACTGAGAGTTTCCTGATACGGAGGCACAAAGTACCTTGATTGGGGTGCAATTCGTGGTTTATTTCAGAAGTTTCGGAAGTTTCCGTGAGTCCCATGAACATCGCAATCAACCAACACAAACAATTAGCCATCGGGCTGCATGTACATTTGAAACAAAAACCAACCGCAGGCTTGTGCAGTTTTGAAAAACAAAATCCCCGTATAACGTCACAACATTTCCCCCCCTTCTGTCTCGGTGATAGGGCCTATTCTGGACATAGTTATTTTAAATAATAACTTATATTAAACATTACATCATTTTAGGGAAATGTACGTTCTCTCGTTCGGACAAAATACTACAAAGAACCTCTGAAGTTGACGGTTTCTTTATTCTTAAGGACACTTTTATAGTGTTCTTTATGTTGTGAGACTAACAAGGACATAAATTTATTTTGACAAAAATATTTTCGGCTCCACAAAGAACTTTCAAGAATCTCCAAGGGGTTAAAAAAAATAGGTTCTTCGGCGAAGAAAATGGTTCTTTGCAAACTTATAGCACCCAATGGTTCTTTGTAGAACAGAAAGATAGTAGGACTATTTTTTATATTATTTAAGATACAAAAATGTCAACACTGTTTTTCAGTTTTCTTAATTTTGCAAAATACATGAACACATAAAAAACAACAATAAATCCTTAAGGTTCTTTATATCACTTTAAAGGTTCTACAAAGAACCTTAGAGGTCTCTAAACGTGCAAAATGGTTCTAGCACCTTTCTTTCTAAGAATGTATACAAATCTTTAAAAGGGATATGAGTAACAAAATGTATCATAAGATCAAGTTTTGACTGTTCCATTTCACGAGGCTATAGCCAAGTCATACGAAACAGTTAACATTTTGTGATATATTTTATTATCACACGTACATTTGGTGTATATGTAATGATAAAGTGATATCATAGAGAACCTTGTCATAAGTGGAATCAAAATGAAATCTATAATAGGACAGTGAACATTTTTCCGATGGAAGACTCTTGATAAGCACGATATCTCATGTCTGATAGGCTGGTTTTCAAAATTTATCACTTGCTAATGACATTCAATTCTGAAAAACTCGAAACCTTGGGAACTGTCAGAAGTACTTGAAATGTTCGTTTGATCGTGCTTATACTGGATTCGTCGACATGCATATAGTGTAGGCTGGTATGTCAGAAATACAGCCGTCGTGTTTTTTTTCTGTTAAAAGCGAAATTCCACTTGATTCGTTGTCTTTTGGGTGTAACCTATTGGAAACAATTTCTTGGAATTTTTTCAAAACGTTTTTAGGGTGCCAAATCCAAGATGGCCGCCAAAATAAATAAATTCCATTATAATTGGTATTCTGAACGCAATATGAGGTCCAAAACAACGACAATACCCATATTTTCAATACCAAGAGTTCAAAAACAGCTAAATTCAATATGGCAGTCACATTAAACAAATAAATACTTGCCATGTACCTGATATCCAAGATGGCGTCCAAAATGGCCGCCAAAAAGCTATGTTATGAATATAAATGCTACATCAACACTAATAAAGATGAGAATATGATTCAAATTCATGGGTGTATATCTTGCGGTGCTAGGAACCCACATCTGACATTTGTTAACAAACTTCAAATCCAAGATGGTGGCCAATATGGCCGCCGAAAGCGCTATTAACAGCTAAAAACTGGTAATTAAGACAAACTACATGAATCATTAAACTTATGCAGCAGTAACATTATATTTAATACTTGAAGACAGAAGAAACAAACGCCAACTATTTTGTTTTGCTAACATGCTTTGAATCCAAGATGGCGGCCACCGTAAGTACTGATAATAGCAAAATCTAAAATGATTTTCACATAGATCCATGTCATCATCATATTTTTATTAAAAAAATAAACACTTCGATGCATCCTTTGGACCCAAAGGAACTCATATTTACCATTTTATGCTTAAAAAACATACTTCAAAATTAAGATGGCGGCTAATTGGCTGCTATAAGCACTATCAATAGCCAAAAATGGCGATTTTTCATACCTACATTATGTTATACGCATTCGGAAATTTGAATACAAATACAAATGAAGCAACTATAGATACACCATTTGATACAAGAAACTCATTCTACCATTTAAATTTCAACTAATGTGAATCAAAAACAAGATGTCAGCTAACATAGAACTTAACTTTTGATATTATACGAGCATTGGGAAATTTTGATAAAAACGTGAATAAAACGCTAATATATTTGTATGTACGCAGATATATATTTTACCAGTTTTGTTAAATGTAAAATGCTTCAAATCTAAAATGACCTTACTATTGGTCATGTTGTTTTTCAATCGTATTTACAAAACCTGAATGATTAATGAGTTTGTGTCCAAAAGTGTTCATCTAGTTCATTTATTTATATATTTATTCAAATTTCCTAATGCGAATAACATATACAATATGTAGATATAGGTGTAGATATATGTGAAATATCGTCAGTTTTGGATATTAATGTTCACAAAACTTAATAGTCCAGGAACTTTAGGTCTGTGTACAGAGAGAAAGTGGAAATAAATAAGCCATAGCTGATTTTTTCAGGATAGTTTGCTAATGTTGTGAGAAGCAACATATCAAAAGTCCCCAAGAGTCCCCCTGTGTCTTTTAAGTAATAAGGGGGTAAAGTTTATACAGGGGTGAAAATTTAAAATGATTCAATTGAGCTTAATCATGGACTATTGTATTCTTCTTGTCACAATGATTAAACAAATGTATGGTTTGCCTAACTTTTGACCTTTAGTTTTAGGACTATAGGCCAACATTTGTTGAAGGTCATCGTGGGAGTCAAATTTAAAAAACAGTCCGATTTTAATTAAATTAATCCCAAATTACTCTTGCATGTTGTATGTTCATATTATGGCAAACGAATGCTTATTCACCCCATCTACATCTTTTAAATATTGACCTTATAGGGCAGTGGCTTTTGACCTCCCATAGACAATGTAGAAACCTGACATATTGAGCCCTATAACTAATGCAGGAAATTACTTCAACTATTTAAATATATCCTTTCAGTTTATACACAACGAGAAGAACAATTTGATACACTTTTGAAAAGAATCGGATCATTGTGAAGCTTTACCCCCAGTATGACCTTGAACCGTTATTTCCCTCTATCCTTATGACATGACGCAAGCATTGGTAAATATTTGAAGACAATTGGTTTTGGACAATTATAAAATTTGACCCCTGTACAAACTTTACCCCCTTATTACTCAATAAGCACAAGGGGGACTCTTGGGGACTTTTGATATGTTGTTCCTTACAACATTAGGAAACTATCTTGAAAAAATCAACTATGGCTATTTCCGGTTGTTTTTTCTATTAATCTTGGACTATATATGATGTGTGCAAAAGTTTATAGTTGCTTCATTTATATTATTTTAAAGAGACATGAGGAGATTTTCAGAAAGAAGCGCCCCCAATTTTTTTTCGAACCCCGGTTTTTTACATATTTGGAATGCTTACCAATGTATTAGATCACACCTGAAGTGAATAAGCCGAATACGCCGTCTTTATGTAATAAGATGATGATTTGGTAGTTTCTGTCGTGCACGACAGAAAGTCAAAGCATGGTTTTCTATGGGGAACGAATTACGATAGCAGGCAAGTTACAAACAAGGTTTGCGGTTTTCTTTTGCACCTCTTTGTCCAATGAACCTTTGAAACGTTCTAGGTAGGTGGTCTAAAACTGATCTAGTGAAATTTGAGAGAAATTCGTATCCTAAAAAATCTCCTCCTGTCACTTTAAGAAAAAACACCAGCGTTGGCTGTTGATAGTGACAATGGCCCTATAAGTGACCATCTTGGATTTGAAGCAAATTAATGAAAACCTACATCATAGGGATTTTATATGTCCAAAAGTATGTATCTAGTTGCTTCTATGCTAATGCGTACAACATATATTTAGGTTTTTATGAAAAATTTCCACATTTGGGTTTGAAGGATATCAAAATTGAAAATGGTAGATATGGTTTCTCATGTTCGAAAGGATATGTCAAGTTGCTTCATTTATATTTTAATTAAAATTTCTTGATGTGTATAACATATTATATTGGTATAATATGCTTGTACGCAGTCGTCATTTGCCACCACCTTGAATTTGAAGCATGCTATACATTTGTAATAAAAAATTATTTAGAGTTGCTTCATTTATAGTTTTATTAGAATTTCCTAGCGTGCATAACATATATGTATATATGAAAAATCACCAGTTTTGGCTATTGATAGTGATTACAATGGCCATCAAATGCCGCCATCTTGGATTTGAATTATGTTACCAAAGTGAAAATAATATGAGTATACATATGTTTATTTATGTTTTGATTAAAATATTGTAATAACATGGATAACATGTGTGTATGAAAAATATACACAATTTTAGAGTCAGTTCTTACGGTTTAATTTTGTATTGTGTCATGTGTAAAACATTATGTATGTATATGAAAAATAGCCAGTTTTGGCTATTGATAGTGCTTACAAAGGTCATTATTAGCCGCCATCTTGGGGTATAAGGGTCTAAAAAACGAAAGTAATAGACAAGAGCTTCTCATGTGTAGGTACTTCATTTATATTTTCATTCAAATCCTGATGAATATATTAACATAATTATACGTAGGTATTATGAAAAATCGTCAGTTTTGGCTATTAGTAGATTAAGAGTGCTTATACGCAGTTGTCATTTTGACACCATCTTAGATTTGTAACCTGTAAGCAAAGCAAAATGGTAGATATGAGTTTCAAGTGTCCAAAATTATTATGTTTTTGTAAATGTTTATAAAATTGTAAAATTTATGATTTTTTTATTCAAATTTCCTAATGTGTATAACATAGAAATAAATAGGTGTATGAAAAATCACCAGTTTAAGCAAATGAAAGTGCTTACGGAAGCTATATATTAGCTACTATTTGTGGATTTTTAGTATGTTCTATAACCATAAATGGTTAATAAATGAGTTCCTTTGACCCAAAGTATACATCTACGTGTTTTTTATTGTTATCAAATCATTGTTATGACATGATCTATGTGAAGAAACAAATATACACACAATTTTATTATTATCAGTGCTTACGGTGGCCGCCATCTTGGGTCAAAGCGCGTTAGCAAAACAGAAATGTTTGGAATTTATTTCTTACGTAGTTTGTCTTAAATTACCAGTTTTAGCTGTTAATAGCATCTTGGATTTGAAGTTAACCAAAAAATGTCAGATGTGGGTTCCTAGCACCACAAGATATACACCCATGAATATGAATCCTATTCTCATCTTTTAATAGCATTTGGATTTAAAAAAAGGGGTAAAAACTTTTTTAAAAAAAAATGTCAGATGGGGGTTCTAGCACCACAAGATATACACCATGAATATGAATCCTATTCTCATCTTGATTAGTGTATTATTATATTCATATCATTAGGCTTTTGGCACCATTTCGGGACGCCATCTTGGATATCAGGATGTGTAAGTTTTATTTGTTAATGTTGATGACCATATTGAATTTAGCTGTTTTGTTCTAACTCTTTGTTATTGAAAATATGGGTATTGTGCTTCAATCGGGACCCTCATATTGTGTGTCAAAATTACCGAGTTTAATGGAATTTCTGTATTTTGGCGGCCATTTCTTGGATTTCACATCGTTATGAACCAAAAAAAAGCAAGATATTTTTTCCAATAGGACACCCAAACACAATTGAATCAAGAGGAATTTTGCTTTTGACAGAAAAAAAACCCCACGAAATACATAGTAGGTACAAATGAGAAACTGAGGACTCGTTATTACAACAAAATTTAACATGGCGATTTGCTCCACGGGACGCTTTTTTCTGTCAAAGTCAAACCCTTAAGTTGCATTACCCTGACACATATGTAATGAATACACCTGGAGTACCGACGGACGGATTTTCAGGGTCAAATGTAAGGAAAAATGGTTCTTCACCCTGAGCTTTTCGTGTTAGTTTCCAATTCTATTGGATTCAAAAATCAGCTACGTTATCACAATCAATGGTGCCTGCCAGTTTTAGCATTTTGTATGTATCATTTATGCAAATTGAAAAAAAAAATTAGAAACATCAAGTACCATGAAGATTTAATGAAAAGAGTGTGGCTATGTTTTGACCATAAAAACTCTTATTTTGGCAATTTCAGTCTTGAAAGCATCTTCGATTTCACGATGGCGGCCAAAACGGATGCCTTTGACGATAAAGCCTACAAATTACCGTACAGTATTATATGTAATATAAATGATTGCTTAGATATAAACATATATAAAAGTGTATAATAAAGTGTGAGATTATGTATTTGCGGCATTAGAAACTCGTGTATGTGGTGGTCTAGACATTGTATTTCTGTGAAACAATGGAGAAAGAAATCCTGATGTGACCCAAACCTAAAAAATTACCACACTACTGTATGTCGGTATAGTTTAGTTATGTACCATCAGAACTTATACATTAATTAAAGTATGAGATCTGTTTGTGGTCAAGAGATTATTCCTATTTATATATTTGATTGGTTATCTGCTTAAAATTCAGAGGTGCCAATTGATAACAAAGTTATGTCAAATGCTCAAATTTTGGAGTTACTCTTATTGTGAGCCTCAAACAGAGCTAACTTGTTCATGTCGATTGTTGTACCCTACCCTTTATTAAAATAGCTTCTGGTAAGAAAAAAATTTTTTCTTGTAATACAACTTGTTGATGATTCTTTTCAAAAGGCTCATCAATGTAAAGGAAAGATATGTCAAGATTGGAACTGAATCCAGAATTGGCTTTATTTCTCATATTTTTTACTATATAGGATGAGAAAATACATATTTAAAAGGCTTTTAAAATTCAGGCGGATTTTTCACTGGAATGGGTCAGAGAATCAAACTTTGATACATTCGGTCCTGCAAGGATCCAAAATTAAAAGGTTTTTTCAACAGGGAACCCCTGGCGACTACATAAACCAGAACAATCGGTTCTTTTTAATTCTACAGTTTCGATATCTGTACCCCACCACCCTACCTAAGGAACAGACTGCCTTCTCACCGCCACACTGTAAACCTTCCTTCTACCGCTACTCCCTGCACTGATCTTGGCTTTAAATTTCCGTTTGGGCTTGTTTTGTTCGCACAATGTTTAACCTCTCTTTGGTAGCAATTGGCACCACTTGGTCCAGGGAGTATCGTACGCTCAGCTCCCTGTGTCTTGCTATCGCTGCAGGGACCCACGAGGCCAAACGCTACTTAAAATAAAAGAAGGTCTCTATCTGCTAGTCACCAATGGGATGAACAGCACAAATGCGGCCTCGGCTTACGGGGGGTGGGGGGGGGCGGGCACCCCTTGCGCAAGACTACTTTCTTGATGACATCTGATAAACGGCTTTAAAACAGCACTGTTAATGAAGATTTTTAGAAAGTGATGGATTTCTATGATTGACATGGTAAGACTGGTATCGGTGTCTCAAACTAAGTGGCATTTGGACAGTGATTTGGAGGAATTACTCCGCGCTCATCGAGTTCACATCGATTTGTCCATTACTAGATTTTACGCGACTATTAGAGAATCTTGTGTTGCCGGTTGTCAAGAAATGAGTTGTCCAGGAGAGAGTGGTCCTTAGCTACATAAGCAACAGTACGGAATAAATAAACCCGTGACTTGTGAGAGCCCATTTGGGTTACAGTGCTGAAAACAAATGATGCATACAGGCAGTCAGCATAATGGAGAACACAATTAGACAGATGGGTGGTTAGGACCTCAGTCACACGGACACTGTAGTATATGACACCGGTCTGACGTCGGGGCGAGTTGGTGATTCGAAACTTAAAAAAATCCGTCAATATGTCCAAAAATTTGGTTATTGGTGATGTTAGCTTGTACTTGGTTTGATTGTGAATTGATTTCCTCCTGGAGTAAAAGAAACATGCTCAAAGTTGCCATCTTCCCCATAGACTACCAGATAACATGGAGTATTGGGCCAATATAGGCCCAATATTTAATCAATATCGGACCAGTATGGCTACAGTTATCGGTCCAATATATTTGCTCATCGGCCCACAATTGGACCAATAGTGGGTCGGGCGCCAATGTTGGACAATATTGGGCCAATTCTGGATACTAAGATGTGACCAAATATTGGGAAATATCCATATTTTTTATTGGCAAATAAATATATTCAACCTGCTTATTTAAATAAATTAATTAAATAATTTGAGGTCGTCAAATAGTGTATTTTTTTTATGAAATTGGTATTATATTAGTATATAGTTTTGACATATTGTGTTTGCTCAAAACAATCGACCTTGAGAGATTTTAGCGTTATTCTTCGTATGTTTTTAGTGTGTTTCCCACCCTGCTATTTTAGGCAAACAAATTAGCCTTAAGCCAATATGGGGCCAACGTTATCCCAATAATGGCGCTACTTGGTGTTGTCGATTCCAATATGATGCGCCCAATATTCGACCATTAAAGGATGCGATATGAAGCGATATCACATGCCAATGGAAAACCAATATGGCCCAAATACGTTTGCCACGTGATGCCGATGCCAAGATACGATGGGGAACCATGTTGGGGCAATATATGCGTTGCTATTCTGGGTACTTGTATTAAGTTAGTGGTGTGTAACCTCAACTGCATTTCAGAGACTTTTCCCCGGCTGAAAATAGCGAAATCGGGACTGACTAAATATAGCGTTGTAAATGTTTTTTTTACCATTGACTTTCTTCTGGCAAAAAATATGGGGTATTGATATGAGATTCGAATGAAAACTCTTTGCAGCTCATGGGCTAGTTTTCCAATTTCTCCTTGGAAATTGCCTTTTTACGCCACGACGACGACAAAAGTTGGGATCATCAATTCTATAGGTGAGCCAATCCTGTATATCTGTAACTTCATAACTATTTACTTTAACAGTCGAGAATTCATTAAAACGGACCTCAACTAGGGTTTTTCAGAGTTTATCACAATGTCGCCAATTTCAGGTTCTTCAATTTGGGAACGTCAAGACAATTCTTTTCGTAACCAAAGCGATAGTTCACGGTTATAAAAAAATTGGAAACACCGGCAAACGGAAGGTTGTCAGGCTATTGTATCTTCTTCAACAGCGTTATTGAAAATGTGACGCAATTCCATGGCTGATGCCGGGTCGATTCGGACAATGACCCCAGGTCGTACGCGCTCGTATGCGGTGTTATTTTTAGGTTGAAGCGCTGCGTATTGACCGCGTTTGTACGTTCGCTCGCGTCTGGCAAACGTTGCGTCTCGTTGCGTTGATTGTTGAGTTCAACGGGTTGTTCGATTGTGGTCCACTGGTGGGGGACACGGTCCTTTCTTGTTGTATTAAGCCGTAAAGCATCAAGAAATTGGGTTAAAGATTAAATGATAAAGCTGTTAAGAATGAGAATAAAGGGCATGATGTTGGGAACCGGTACCTCTTTACGACGAATGAACCCGGCGACACCATTATTTTTGCGTGGAAAATCTGCCTCGAGGCCTCGTTTTCCACTTAAAAATATGATGGTATCGCCTTGGGTTTCCAAATCGTAAAGAGGTACCGGTTCCCAAAAATCATACTGTATTCTCTAACTGTTACGCTCTGTGAAGAAGCTATGTGAATTACGTTCACCCGACCTGATACGAATATTTGAAAGAGTCATTCTCCAAAAAGGGCCTAAAATCCGCTTTGGTCGAAATTGATTTATGTTGTAGCAGATCGATTAAAGGACTAAAAACACAATTTTGACATCCATTTCACGTTTCAAGCATGACTCGGTTCCAAAGTTTGGGCTTCGGCGTTTCCGGAACATTCCCGAAATAAGTTAGGATTTTTTGAAAAAAAGATTGCTAGTTTCGTCAAGAAAATGGATAGTCAACTTTTCCCTTGAACATAGTTGGCAGCACATTTAGCAAAAAATAACCCCAAAAGGAAATTCTGAAAGCGGATTTTTCTTTTTAATATTGTCAAAATAAAAGCAGGGTTTTGTAAAAATAGTAAAATGGGCGGCCATCTTGTAAAACAAAGTAAGTGTAATATCGAAAGTGTAATAAATTCAAAAAACAAATCCAGTCTCGTGGCATTTATTGCTATAATAGAGGGTTTACCGTTCGATTTCGCACAATGTTCATCCGCATTCAACAATGTTTAGTTTCAAATTCTTCCAAAAATCGATCGAACTGTAATTTTATCATGTTCAGCAAAAAATTGTGTATATACTCAACTTTACGATCAGCCATAACTTTAACCATATCTCTCCGAACTATAACTTAATATGAAAATTTAGGTGTGATGTGTATATGCCATATTGCAATAGAACACCATAGGCCGAAATTCCTCTTTGCTACTATAGGAAATGAGAAAAATTTCACCATTTGGTACCAAAAGAAAAAGCTCTCAGCTACTCCTCGTTGGGAATATTTTTGATCGCATGGCTCTAGACCAGTGCAAAAAATCAGAATTTTCCATTTTTTTCGGGACACGTTATTTGAAATCTCCCTCGTTGCAACCGTTAAGGGAGAGTGTGTCTGTTCTTGTGTCCCTTTATTCCACCTAGCACCTATCAGATCAATATGCTAAAGAATAAAAGCAATAGTATATCGTACTACTACCACGTGCTCATTGATGGTGGCGGGCATTGACGTCATTGCCATCAGCTCTCATCATTTTAAAAGCCTCAATCAGTCATTTTTCCCCAAAATCAAAATGGCTATTTTGTGTCTTAATGGCTATTTAGTGGGTAGGTCACATTCAACACTTAATTTATGTTCTTCTTTGTGAAAAACAGCACTTACGCATTTTAAGCAGTCTGAGATGCCATTACGGGGCTGTTTCAGACTTGAAAACCAGTCGGTTCCCGACTTTTATTATAAGCAAAGCATAAAATCAGTATCTTGACAAATTCGGGGTGTTAGCCACTTCCGGAGTTTGACTGCACAATTTCCAATAGAACAATGAAAAAAATGGATTGTTGAAAAACTAGGGGGCGCGATGTTTATATTCTGAAAAAAAATCGCGATAGTGGCTTTCAAGGAAAATATGTTCATGCTTTGAATTATTTAGAAAAATTGGTATGGATGGAAAGCTTAAGTACGTAGATTACATTAAATCAAAATCAAGTTGAAATTCCACCATTGTGAGTATTTTGCCCTTTAATTTAACGCCCAATAGCTTACTCGAAAACGGTTCCGACAACTCCACACATCGCAGGCAAAATGGTGACGTCAAATGCGACCTCCATTAATTACGTCGTTGTGACCATCCTATCGCCGTGTTGCCACTTCAATAATAATTAAACAAACGAAATGAAACAAAAAAAGGTCTTCTGTAACTTTTTTTTCTAATGTTATTATTACTTTCATTTAATCCATCAATAGTACAGTTTTGTAGCGAAATAACAATTCGAGTCAACACGATCTTTTGGTCATCACTTTGACGTCACGGTTGGGCGCTTTTGATCACTGAAGCCAGGCGAAAAATCCGCCCGTTTTCTTCGTATGTAAAAAAAGCAAAAAAAAATTAAAATGCCTCTATTTTGTAATTTTACATAAAATTGTATTATTTTTTTCGGGAATTCGGGATGTATGTACATATATTTTATGTATGTAAGTCAAACTGAGCTTGACAAAAAATCTTGACATATTTCCTTTAAGTCAAAGTGAGTGATTGTTGTAGAGTTGATTTAGTATGTTTGAATATTTCTAAGCTGTTGCCCCTTTAAATTCAGTTGGTTAAGAAAGAAGAGGGCTAGTAGCATACAGGACGGGACAAGTCAATACGGTACTAAATCAAAAAGTAAATGTAACTGCGCAAAATTAAAGTAAACGCAGTAGATTTTTTTTTTATAATTTATAAAATGATGAAAATAAAAATGTGTTAATACTCAACACCTTTAATCGAAGTTGAATTTTAAAAGAATAAGATAAAGGAGTGCAAAAAAACACCTATTTTGACATAGTCCATGTCATTTTAAAGCAGATTAGATGGAAAAATATAGCTAAAACATTGAATACACGCCTTTGATGACTTATCATCGGTTCCTAGACTAGAACATGTCATTTGTTTGATTAAAAAGCAGGTGTTTTATGTGGCTGGCCTGGTGATGATTCACCAATCTTTCTTTATTTATAACCCCCAGCCTTCACTGCCTCCTCATTTCGTGTTCTTCATCCTATCATTGTGATATCTCTTTTGGCCTTTTTAAATATTTGAAAGTCATGTGACCAAGACAAATTTGATCACACCAACTGTGATAGCGATAATTCTACCGTCATGACCGCGTAGCATTTCCAAACCAAAATCTTGTATATATAGATTCGCTGGTCCTTCACTCTTCGTGATGTCGAATGTGAATTGAATATAAAAACCGACACATTGGCAATTCAAGTGCTTCTCACAGCTTCCCCAAGTTTTTTGTCCCCCCGTTTCTACTTTTTATCAAAAATGCTCTTTTAAGAGTTGTGGACCCACATTCACTCACAAAATGGGCTGGGTTACTCCGGACAGCTAAATCTGTGAGAATAAGTACTGCATGCATCTTGAATTAACATTACTTTGTCCCTTGAAAGATGCTCTTGTTCAAGAAAAAGAATAAAGGTAGAATTTTGGGAACCGTACTCTCTTTACGACGACTTTAACAACCCGGCGACACCATTATTTTTGCGTGGAAAACTTGGCCTCGGCCCGTTCATCCACTTAAAATAATGGTATCGCCTGGTTCAACTCGTAAAGAGAGTACCGTTCCCAAAAATCTACCTTTATTCTCTAGAATGAAATGTTACGCTATGTAAGAAGCTATGTGAATTACGTCACCTACCCTGATACTCTCTTTGAAGGGCTCATTTCCAAAAGGGCCTAATCCCGTTTTGGTCGAAATTGATTTATGTTGTAGCAGAATAAGATTAAGAGACAAAACACACATTTTGACATACATGTCACGTTTCAAGCATACTCGGTTCCAGTTATGGGCCTGTCGGCGTTTTCCGAAAATTCCCGAAAAAGTTAGGATTTTGAAAAAAGTGCTAGTTTCGTCAAGAAAATGATAGTCAACTTTTCCCTTGAAAGTATTTGGCAGCAACCATTTTTAGCAAAAATAACCCCAAAAAGGAAATTCTGAAAGCGCTTTCTTTAAATATTTCAAACTAAAATCAAAGGTTTTGCTAAGAATTCGTAAAATGGCGGCCATCTTGTAAACAAGTAAGTGTCATAACTCGAAAGGTGTAATAATCAAAACAAATCCCAGTATCGTAGGCCATTATTGCTATAATAAATAGGGTTTCCCCGTTCGATTTCGCACAATGCTCATCCAAATCAACACTTGGTTTGAGTTTCAAATTCGTTCCAAAAAATTCGAAACTGTACATTTATCAATGTTCCAAAAAAAGGAATGTATATACTCAACTTTTAACGGTCAGGCCATAACTTTAACCTATCTCTCCGCTATAACTTTAATATGAAATTTAAGGTGATTTTGTATATGCCTATATTTCAATAAACACATAGGCTGAATCGTATTTGCTCCTATAGAATTAGAAATTTTCACATTTTGGTAACCAAACGAAAGCGCTCTCAGCTTAATCCTTCATTGGTAATATTTTTGATAGAAAAGCTCTTAACCAATGCAAAATCAAATTTTCATTTTTTTCGGGACACGTTATTTGGAACTCTCTCGTTGCACCTTTAAGGGAGTGGTCTGTGTCCCTTTATTCCACCTAGCACCTATCAGATCAGTATGTCTAAGAAGAAAAGCAATAGTATATTCAGTTACTATACCACGTGCTCAATGATGGTGCAGGCATTGACGTCATTGCCCTCGCTCTCAATCATTTTAAAAGCCTCAATCATCATTTTCCCAAAATTCAAAATGCTAATTTTGTTTTTAATTTTGAACATGTTTAGATATTGTAAAATCTTACTGGCCATGTCTGTTACTGATCAAAACAGCACTTAAGCATTTTAAACCGCTCTTGATATCCAGTTACACTGTTTTCTAGACTTGAAAAAAGGTCGGTTCCCGACTTTTATTAGTAAGCAAAGCACAAGAATCGTAATTCTTGACAAATAGGCGTGCTTAGCCCCTTACAGGAGTCTTTACTGCAACAATTTCCAATAGAACAATGAAAAAGGACTTGAGGAAAACAGGGCGCGATTTGTTTACTATTCTGAAAAAAATCGCTGATAGTGGCTCTTTAAAGGAAATATGTCATGATCTGAATTTTGGAATTGTATGGATGGAAAGCTTAAGTAACGTAGACTACATATAAATCACCAATAAGTTGAAAATTTCCACATTCTGTTGAGTATTTTGCCCTTTTAATTCCCGGCCCCCATAGCTTACTCGAAAACGATATCCGACAAAGCCACATGCAGGCAAATGGGACGTCAAGTGATGACCATCCATAATTTTACGAGGTCGTTGTGACAATCATATAGCAGTGTTGCCACTTCAATAATAATTAACACAACGAAATGAAACAAAATATTCATTCTGTTAATTTTTTTTTCTAATTTAATTATTACTTCATTATCCATCAGATTACAGTTCACAAACAATTCGAGTCAACACTATTTTTTGGTCAATCACTTGACGTCACGATTTGGCGCTTTGATCAATGAAGCCGTGGCGAAAAAATCCGCCCGTTTTCTTCGTATTTCAAAAAGCAAAAATTAAAATGCTCTCATTTGTTAATTTACATCAAATTGTATTATTTTTTTCGGCGAATTCGTGATGTATGTACATATATTTTATGAATGTTAAGTCACACTAGCTTGACAAAAATCTTGTACTATTTCCTTTAGTCACAGTGATTGTTGTATGAGTTATTATTTAGTCATTTTTTAATATTTTTCTTAAGCTGTAGTCCCCTTTAAATTTCAGTTGTTTAAGAAAGAAGAGGGTAGTAGCATACAGGGACGGACAAGTCAAGATCCGTTAAAATCCAAAAGTAATTTACTGCGCTAAAATTAAAGTAAACCAGTAGATTTTTTTTTTATTAATTAATCAAAATTGAAAAATAAAAATGTGTTTAATACTCAACACCTTTATCGAAATTGATTTATTACCAATAATTAAGAGTGCAAAACCCCTATTTTGACATTAGTCCTATGTCCATTTTAAAGCAGATTTTAGATTGAAAATATACTAAAACATTGGAATACCCGCCTTTATGAATTATCATCGGTTCCTAGACTAGAACATGTAATTTTGTTTTGTATTAAAACGACAGGTGCTTTTATGTGGCCTGGCCTGGTGGAGATTCACCAATCTTTCTTCTTTATAACCCCACTTCACTGCTCCTTCATCGTGTTCTTCATCCTTTCATTGTGATATCTTCTTTTGGCCTTTTTAAATATTTGAATCATTTGACCAAGACAAATTGATGTGATAGCGAAATCCTACCGGTCATGACTGCAGAGCATTTCCAAACCAAAATCTTGTATTATAGATTCGCTGGTCCTTCACTCTTCGTTCTGTAGAATGTGAATTGAATATAAAAACCGACACATTGGCAATTCAAGTGCTTCTCACAGCTTCCCCAAGTTTTTTGTCCCCCCGTTTCTACTTTTTATCAAAAATGCTCTTTTAAGAGTTGTGGACCCACATTCACTCACAAAATGGGCTGGGTTACTCCGGACAGCTAAATCTGTGAGAATAAGTACTGCATGCATCTTGAATTAACATTACTTTGTCCCTTGAAAGATGCTCTTGTTCAAGAAAAAGAATATAAATGGCACGTTGAGCTATAAGCGAAAGGCCACTTACTGATCTTTTGGACAGGAAGAAATGAACTTGATCTCGGTCTGTTTCATAGTTTCAGAATATGTTAAAATCTAAATCGCTAAAATAAGATTTACAAAATCGCATTTGATTGAAAACATGCTTTTTAAAGTGTACCAAAAGGTAGACAATTGTCCACGTCGAGCAATTTAGAAATTGACAGGCTACGAGGCCAACTTGATAACATTTTGGATGTAGTTTTCAGGAAAAGGCAGCCGTGTGAAAGTTTATAATTAGGAAAATATAGATTTTAACACGTTTCGGGCTTTACCGCATGTCAGACTAGTTTTGTTACTTGACCTTACTTTCATCTAATCAAATCGGTTTAGTATGGTTTCATAGGTGTATTATGCTTACAACAATCGAAGTATTCTACTAGGTTTAACCCGCATTGGTCCGATTGGATTTGCTTGTTCAATAGAAATTCGATCAATTCCCGTGTTTTTTTTATCCCATTTTGCCTTTTGAATAATCGCACTTAGTCTTAATTCCTACGATTTTTTACGAGGCAAATTGGGGAAAACCAGTAGTATTTTTACCTGCGAACTGCTTAACTTGCTAACGTTTTAACGTTCAAATTGCTGATCTGCCTGTTTACTTCACGTTCAAAATATGCAGGATTTCGCGTTTGTGATTGTTTGAGAGCCGGTCATAAAAAACACTACCGGATCAAAGCTGCACGCGTAGCCTGATGATTTGTAAAGCACCCGAACTGACAAAAATAATAACGGTTATTTGGTGTAATTCACATGCACGATTTTAAATCTCATTTTCGTCCCCCAAACACGGATATTCAAAATCAATTTTGTTAACAATATGTAGAAAAATAACTGGACAAATATATATCAACAAATAGAACCAAAATGGACTTTTATGAGCATTTTCCGAAGCATTTAATTTATGTTACCATTTCCAAAAAGTGAAAAGTAAAAAGTTGTTACTCACTTTAACGATAAATTTTGTCAAGGTTCTATGAACAGATTTCGCTTAAATTTTGTTTATGCTATTGAATGGAACTCAGCTAAGAAATAGTTAAAATCGCTCATAGAACCTCTTTCGTTCAGGTTCAAGTAGAAATTGCGGAATTACAATGCATATTTAAGTGCACCGAGATGACGAAAGCATTTTTGCCGATTCAAACACAACACCCTCGCGTGGACTTGCGTGAAGTCATTGCACCTAACAACGCGGTGCGCATGGTCAAACTATGCGCCGAACTACAGCGTAGCCTGCTGCGCGCTGCGTGTACGCAGTGTGTTCGTCACACGGTTCTATTTTTAGGTCGTGTTGCTGAGCGGTGTAATTAAAACCAACAATGTTTTGAATCGAAATCGGCTGATGTAGAAGCCGAATTGAATGGAGATAAGTTTTGTCCTGGCACATTTCCGACCAAATTCTGAGTAGGTTTTATGTTTCTGGCAAGAAAACAAGGTTAAAATATAATATGGTCAACTGTTGAGTGTCCTCGGTTTGGAAACTAGGCCTAAATTCATAGGTTCTAGATGCGTCGCTCGCTTTAGACAAACAGGGGAGAAATCAACAAGTTGTGGTTACTTTTAACCGCATCAGTTTTTATGTCATGAATTGAGAAAACTTTGGTTTCTTTTTAAGTATCGTTTACAGATGCCATCCTTGTTTTAAAAATGCCTCATCAGAGATTCGTAGGTCAGATATTGTTGTTTTTTAAATATTTTGCGACTGTCTTAACTGGTCTTATTAATATAGCTTACATTTGGCATGATATGAGGCTCTCTTCCCCGGGGCTCTCTTGGGGGAAATCCTTTTAAAATATTTTTTTAATCAATAAATAAACACATTTCGCATTGAAATTTGTCGGGAAATTGGTAGACTATACCTTGTGTTTTGTTTCATTATTTTTGACATGTTCTTGATTTGTTTTGCTTTTGGGGGTTGCTTTGTTTTGATTTGCCTTTTGAGGTTTGCTTTTGTTTTGTTTTCGGGTAGGCCTACTTGCTTTGTTTTAATTGTTTTCGTTTGTGTGTGTGTGCCTTATCATGACAGTCATTCTTTAAAGTTTATTTCCATTTCGGAAATTTTGAAAGAAAACTATGCTGCGGGTTGGTACCCTAGACTTTATCGTAATTCGTTGTCAACTTTCGCACATCTCACATAGGCCTACGCAAAATTCCCTTGAACTTTGCCAGCGTGAACTTGCATTGAAATACACGCACCGGATGTTCACTGCTCGGCTGCGCGTACACAAATGACGATTGGAATACTACGTTACGCGCTCAAACCTGATTTGATCCGGTAGTGGTGTGGTCATAAACAGCGTTTAATGCCCTGCAGTAATCGATTTCTGATCACTTTTGGGTAGGCATTTAGAAAGAGGTAGACGTGTGTACAATGAGCTGTTTATGCTACGGCTATTATTCCTCAAACTAAATATTGAAGCCCAATATTCTTGACTATTTAGAAAATAAAATGTATTTGTCGTAAGTGTGTTCGAATAACACCAAACATACTTTCAAATATTTTGGCTGTTAGTGCACATTTCGAATCACACACCCCATTCTCTGTAATGGAACTACCCATTTGATACATCGATCGTGCTGTTTTTTTCCGGGCCAAAACAAGGTTTTACTACTACTCATGAAATCCATGAATGACCCCCTAATGCAGCCCTATAAAACGTCTTGGAGTATAATCTTCCTGTTACCAAAATTATGGAAATTAAGTTTGAATAGTTATAAAAAATACGAAACACTACCAAATCACGTTATCAGTATCGTACATGCGCCTATTTTGCATGTAATTTAATTTAAAATTTAAGGAAAATACTTGTGAATTGTGAAATTGTACAATAAACTACCCTAAAAGTTAACTTCTAAAAGTTTACTGAAAGGTGAAAGCTCGAAAACAAAAGTATCTTAAAGGTCATTTCGTGAGTTCATCAGCACCTTCTGTTTTTCTTCTTGTCATCACTACTATCCTTGAGAAAAGGTTATTCCCCAAAATTTGAGCTGATCCCTACTTGCGTGTTGTGTTATGAGCCATTGGGCTGTTTCCCAAGGTCCCATAGGCTACTGTGCTGTAATTTATGTCCGTTTTTTACGGACAGAAAATCAAAATGCGAATTTCTTACCGATGCGACCGAATTTGCACGTACGATTGGGCACACTGATTACTAAGGCTCACGGTTCAGAGATATAAAAATCTCAACATCTTTAGGACCTAAGTCGGGGGGGACGAGCTTGTGGATACTAGAGCAACATCAAATTTTTATAAGGAACTTTGGAGTAACCAGAGCAATAAGATTGCTTCTTCTTCAGGACTGTGTAACTATCTTGTTGTATGGTGCAGAACTATAGAAGTGTTAAAGCAATATTACACAATTTTTTGAAGAGCGCCCTCAATTTTCAATTTTGATATTTTTTCACAGCTATGTTGGTAAATTGTCTACAAAACTACACCTGCTAACGAGAAATGCTCAAATTGCGTATTTATCCATAAATGAGCGATTTCTTTAATTAGAATTGGTATCCTAGATTGTACTTAACAAAGCATAGCTGGAAATCGACGTTTATGTCCGTCAGAGGAATAGTGTCCACCTCAATAAAATGAAAAAACCCCATCTTTAACTTGACTTTCCTTAAAACCAATAAAACCACTACTGGATGAGCGTAATACGTTAATGGCACTATGCCCGTTCTTTCAAACAAAGTATTGGAAGGAGGCCGTTTCAGCAGCCGTTGAATTTTATCGGGAGCCCGATAATAATTATTCTAGTTACAAAATTCCTCGTTTACGGGACACATAGACATTGTAGAGCTTAATACCATTCACGTATAGTTTAACTAACCAGTTACCAATGCACCGTGTAAAAACCCTAATTTTTTGACAAATTGGTGGCGCTCTCAAAAAAAAGTGTGGCTAATAGGCTTTTAAGGTGCTGCAAATCTGTAGCAGTTTATACAAGGGCTACCTCATGCAAGTTCAACAGTTGTAATAAAACATCTTACCACCCATCAGGTCATGGTGATATACTGTATATCATATCTCCAAAAGTGTGGCCCGTTCACTGGCTTGCGATTGAGCAAGAACAAGCTATTTTCGACTTTTTCTGTAGTTACACTTCATATCCTGTAAAAGTAGCAGACACTATATGCGTTGCAACCGTGTCTCACCTAAATTAAGCGGGAACATCAATATACGGCACGAAAAACGTTTGGCACAGAATTGTGTGACATGGATCTGACGAAAGTTAAAGAAGGTGATGATAAGGAGGAGGAGGACAATAGACCGTATTCAATAGCCAGCCATGTTTGTGGACACGATAAACGCATTCCAGTACTACAATACATCACATGTCAAGATCCCTGGGAACTCGCTAAAACATGGAATCGATTGACAGGCTTAATGTATGTAGTCCTGGAATGTATGCATCTTGTCACCAACATGTCTGGTGGGTGACATATATGGAATACGGTCTATAGACTATATTTCTGCTAATCACATGCATTCAAGCTATACCGTTTGTCAAAAAATGGTAGAGTCCATAACTTGAATACTAATAAATTCTTTATTTATGTTTAATATTTTAAAGGATTATTTGAATATATTGCGAAGTGTAAGACTTGTTGTAAAATTATTTTTACCGATCGACTGAAAACCGCAACCTTCGAAAACACTTATAACACTACCACTATCGGTAACTTTGTACCTCCGCCTTCCTCTATTTTTCAACAAGCAACGTAGATCCTGAAGCATTTCATACTGCAAGTGTTCCAAGAATTTTTCAAAAGGACTGCAGTCGTCAAAATAACTTTTCTTGCATTGGGGCTCAGGACCAACATCGTTTTGTTGGTTTGAGGAGTAAAATTCCTAATTTAACAAAGGAATATTGATTCATGTTAAAGTAATTTTCTCAGATATCGTCATCCTTACATACCGAAAACAATCGGAGGTGAAGAAACCCAAGACGTGGCGTTAAAGTTCTCTTTGGACAGGGGGGGGGGGGGGATGGGGTTTTGATGAACAATTTATGAATATTTATGCATGAAACAGGGTTGACATGACAAGATCCGTTACTTGCGCATGTGCGCATGAAACGCGCAAAAGTTTGCCATTTAGACCTAAATATCATTAGATGGAATTGTAATTAGAACGCGGAAAGTACCATTTAAAACTATACTGTCAAATATTATACGGTAATTTTGGTTAAATACCACATGAAACGGGGGGCGTCAACAGGTGGGTGGGGGGTGATGATTCGTCTTATCCATCACTTTCATCAAAATTATGCGGAATATACCCCCATCCCCCGGGATTGACGCCTAGACCCAAGCGGCCTATGCCTATGCCCCCTCCATTCCATTTAAACTTGACGCACTTTGACACGTGATAAGCATATTTTTTGCAAGAGGGGAAAATTGAAAGTGCAAGTTCAAATATAAAAACCAAAATGAAAACTTAACCAAACCTTTAGTTTTTTAGATTTAAACCGTTTTTGTTTTGACAAACACAGTCAATAAACTTAGGACAATGTTAGAAGTGTCATTAAAGTAACACATTATGTTATTTGGATGTTACTATTAATAATAATCCCATAAACGGCAAAAACAGAATCTGCCTCCTCATTCAAATCTTTGTATCCCAAAAAACTTAATCTAGGACTTTTCTGAAATGGCACAAGGTATTCACAACTAAATACTCTTTCTAGCTAACGAAAAAATAGAAGAATTTTTTTTGGTTTTCATGACGTTATCGGCCTTTTAATTTTTTGTCCTCCATTTTTGGGACAACAAAATGATGGTATATATTTGACAAAGAATTTGTCACCTTTTGCCTTGCCTGTCAACCTCCAGTGATACAAGTTCAATATGAATTCTTTAACAATTTTTATTTCTGGCTACAGGGAACTAATTGCATTCATGGCAATACTTTCGCCATAGTCTTTAGGTAATGCACATGTGTTTTTCAAGGAAGTAGGCAAATCCACATTTTTTTAGTTGAGATATCTGTTTATTGCCAAATTTTAGTTTAGAAAGGATTCTTTCTTTCTCTACGTTGCTCTTCAAAGAATTCCAAAAATTCAGTAGTATGTGCGTCGCTTGTAGAGTATCGGCGTCGTGCAAGAAAGAGGGCCATGGCGTTCCTAAGGGGGGTGTTGGGATTTGACCACCTCCCCATTTACAGAATTCTGCAGCACAATGTTGACTTGTCTGCAAGAATCGGTATTAAGTGTCAAATAGATGTAGGTGGAATATTTGAATGAAATAAATATTTTGTTACTTCATTCCCATTGTTAAATATACAGTTTTTATAACTTTCCCTAGAGGAAAAACTGACAATCACCGCACAAGTCAGTTAGCGGCGCTAATTTTTTTTTTATTGCTGTCATATCTAGGAGCAAATTTTTCCACTAACCAAAGGCAGGGGTCCTTGCTCCGTTATTTTTTGTCAGGTGGGTTTTGAAGCTTTTAAGGCGGCGTTAGGATATAAAACAGTATTGTTTTAAATATATTGTTTCTCCCCACATTGGCCCACCCTCCCACTTCCTCAGAGGGTTAACGATGTAAAGGCGACAGTTTTGTTCGGCAACACACATCAACCAGCCCCAATCAAAAAATGTTTGACGGGAACGCCCCTGGAAAGAGGACTAGTCTTTCGTGTAAATATGAAATCTTACTTACAGAACAACTGTGACACGGTCAACGGCATTTATTTAGGACAAAGAGATGTTGGGCCACATGTTACCCCAACAGGTGTGTAAAATTTGCCCAATAATATGCTAATGTATATTATAATAGAAAAAGGATTACTATAACGTCGTCCTAATCATTACAATATTCTAATTTCTAAAATTTATTATTCTACACGTGCACTTGCTGGTATAACCACTTAAGTGAAGAACGTCGGAAAGATGACTTTCGAGTCATCCCCTGCTCATGTAAAAATTGTCAAAAGAGAATTTTCATTCAAATTCTATGGAACCTTATCCCAAAACTGTTGCTACTAATTTACAAAATTATTGAGAACCTTAGCCAAAGCTTTTTTTTTTTACCCCCTCCTAGTACTAAGATAAGGTTCCCTAAGAATTCAAATTCTATGACGAACCTTACAAACTAGAAGGGCTACTATAGTAGATTTCAAAATTAAGTGGGCAATCCTCATTTACAAAGTTTAGGTCTGTACATTCACAGTGAGAGGTAAGAGGGGTTATTATAATGGCTCACAGGTAAAGAGTTGTTATGGTAACTTCATACAATGTATAGAATGTAGCTATTAAATATGTTGACCTAAAATACTTTTCTATTCCATCAATTGAAGTTTAGGATGAAAAACACCAGCCAATTAAGTTATTAAACGTTGCTATTTGAACATAATTACCTTTGACACCGTGAACTGCAAAAGATCTTCTCATACAGCATTGGAAAAATAATGCATTCTTATAGCAATGCAATTATAACACAACAAGTTTTTATTTGGCCATAAAAATGGGCCAAACTTTTATTAAGAGATTAGCGCAAAGCGGATTTGGCATCCGGGCCAACCATGGCATAAGTCCTTCTATCAATAATTCTAGAACTAAGTGCATCAGTTTCCAGTAAGCCGATTCTGTACAATATGTTTTGTAATGGGAACAAAGGCCTAGTCTCCGTATGGCCGGGGATTGAACCCCCATATCAATATTCCCCTATCAAAATGTGCAAGAAGTCTCACTTAATTTGAAATATATTATAATTAAACCACCAATGACATCGATACTGCTTCTTTCCCTCCCCAACCAATAAACAGCCTAGTTTAGGAATAATACCTTAGCACTGATTTCGATCGACTGATACCCATGCACAAAATATATGATTTTTTTGTTCATAAGTCTAATGTTGATGCGTAGGAAATGAATAAAATACGCTCCAGTCACTTTATATTAATTACGGCGAGCATTGATTGCCGTGAAGCATCCACGTATACGGCGAGCATTGATTGCCGTGAAGCATCCACGTATAAATTTAGTAAATATGGATTCGTTTGTCCTACTGACTATGACTCCACCATGCCGACAAACTAAAAAAAAATGCGATGAACCTGGGAATTCAATTTGATTCTCCAAGCTTCTCCGAATTTCTTGTTCTGTAATTTATACCGTCAGAAACAATCCAGGTTTCTTGGCGGAAAGAAAGTTACCGCTAGAATTGGAAATACCAGATCTTAAAATATTATCGTGAATTGTGGCCGTGTTTATTCAATGGACTGTAGTGGAGGACAATGGTGTGTCTCATACGACCTGTGCTTCCTTTATATAGTAGAATACGAGACAACAACAGTTGATATAAAGAACTAGTCACTATAATGGTCAAATGAATGTTGCTAAAATAAGGAATATAATTGAAATGCCAATCTGAGTCCCCAGAACCAATTATTTCGTTGCTAAGTAACGCGCTCTGGCCTTGAATACCACTTAAATGCAATTTTTGTTCTAATGTTTATGCTATTCCTTTCATAACTCTTTCAATTTCACACGTGCCAGTTTTCATGTAAATGTAAATTAGAGTGGCCGTTAAAGCAGTGGCTGCACGTATATGGCAAGCCATAAAGGCCATAACGTATTGCCGCAACGCGTTGCGACATTTCGGCAACGCGTTGCGAGAAAGTAGCAACGCGTTGAGGCGTCGGCCAATTAGAATGACGAATTTCTATGACGTATTTCAAAAATTAGACCCACAACGCGTTGCAAAGTATCTAGCAACGCGTTGTGGAAACTCACAACGCGTTGCAAGCCTTCACAACGCGTTGCGACCTTCACAACGCGTTGCGAAGGTTCACAAGCCATAAGGGTCATAACGTATTGCCGCAACGCGTTGTGAGAAAGTCACACGCGTTGCGACATTTCGGCAACGCGTTGCGGCCACGGCCAATCAAAATCATGAATTTCTGTGACGTATTTAAAAAAAATAGATCAACAACGCGTTGCGGCAATACGTTATGACCCTTATGGCCTTCACAACGCGTTGCAAGCTTCACACGCGTTGCGAGCTTCACAACGCTTTGTAACTTCACAACGTCGTTTGTTAAGGCACTAAGGGTCATAACGTCTTTGCCACGCGTTGCGAAGGGTTGCAACGCGTTGTGAAGGTGGAAAAACAACGCGTTTTTGAGATTTATATTTTTGAAATCGTCACAGACATTCATGATGTGATTGGCCGAAACCGCAACGCTTTGCCGACATGTCGCAACGCGTGTGACTTTCTCACAACCGCCGTTGCGGCAATACGTTTATGAACCCTTATGGCCTTCACAACACGTTGCGCCCTTCACAAAGCGTTGCGAGGCTTCACAACGCTTCGTAACTCACAACGCGTTGTGAAGGGCAAATAGGGTCATAACGTATTGCCGCAACGCGTGTGAAGGGTTCAAACGCGTGTGAAAGGTCGGCAACGCGTTTGGCGATTTATATTTTTTGGACATACGTCACATAAATTCATATTTTAATTGGCCGAAACCGCAACGCGTTGCCGAATGTCGCAACGCGTTGTTGACTTTTCTCACAACGCGTTGCGGCAATACGTATGACCCTTATGGCTTGTGTTCCTTCTCCCTGCTTTGTGAAGCTTGCAACGCGTTTGAAGCTGTGAAGCTCGCACGCGTTGTGAAGGTTTGCAACGCGTTGCAAGAATTCTAAGCAACGCGTTTGTGGGTCTATTTTTTAAATACGCACAAAATTCCGGATTGATTGGCGCTACACCGCAACGCCGTTGCCTAAATTTCAACGCTTTGCTACTTTCTCGCAACTCGTTGCGAGACATACGTTATGGCCTTTAATTCTTGCCATACCGTTGCAAGGAATCTATTCAAGACATATTTAAGCCTATATACATGATTATATCGAATTCTAATTTCTTTTAGTAATTGTATGTATGAAGGTCCAAAGAGACGAAATCCGTACAAATATGTATCAGGGTTCAGAGTAAACATCATGCATATGGCCCCATTAAATAGCTAGTATAATGTACATCAGGGTATGTGTAGTTCGATTGCTGTGGGTTTGATTTCTGCGCCAGACTGTAAAAATAATAATAATAATAATAATAATAACAACAATAATAGGTTTATTTCAACACGGTTAACTTGAACATGTTCAATATACAATTAGTTGGGTCATTTGGGGCAATTCTGTGACCGTGGAGAGCAGAGCATCATTTCTCAGTGGATTTGTCTTCTGTGAAGGTTAATGAACACATTTAGAAGGGGTGCCCCTCGAGAAAGTGTGGGCGGAATCCAGGAGGGGGAAATTCATAATACAGGGGTCAAAAATGAAAAATGCTTGGATTGCTGTAAAAAGGTAACGAACATGTTCTTCTTGTTACAAGGATTAAAAAAAGTATAGTTTGTACTACCTACAAGGTATGGTTACCGAGGTATAAGACAAAATTTGTCAAATGTCATCACCAAAGGTTAAAATCTTTAATATTGCACAGATTTCTTTAAAAATGGTCTCAAATTGTTAACCTTTCCACAGGGATTGCAACAAAAGTAGTTGACACTCTCATTTGCATTTGTTTATCGAGATAAATGACAAACAAGGTCAACCCCATTGACCTCTATTGATCTCCGAATTTTAAAAATATCTTAGATGGTGCAAAATGTTTTTGTTGCAGTCTCTGAGAAAAGATGAACAATTTGAGCCCATTTTTTAAGAAATCGGAGCAATATTTAAGATTTAACCTTTCGCGATGACGTTTGACATTTGACGATTTTTGTGTTATATCTCCATAACCATAAGTTGTAAGTAGTACAAACTATACCTTATTTTAATCCTTGTAACAAGACGAACACTTTGGTTACCTTTTTACAGCAGTCCAAGCATTTTTCATTTTTGACCCCTGTATTATGAATTTCCCCCCTCCTGGATTCCGCCCACATTTTCACGAGGGGCACCCCCACTAAATTTGTGCATTAACCTACATAGAAGACAAATCCACTGAAAAATGATGCTCTGCTCTCCACGGTCACAGAATTGCTCCAAATGACCCAACTAAATATTGTTCTTCCACATGTCCATAGCCTTAAAATACTACAAAATGAAACAAACATTTTAATTTTACATTTTAAATGATTATGAAATTTAACAGAGATATACACATAAGCACAGGGGTTCAAAACAAATGATTGAAAGTGGAGGATAAAGTAATAGACTAAAATAGCCAATTAGCACGATTAAGAAACATTCCAAAAGCGTCTATATTTGATGGATTACATACATTCCAAAAACAATACACTCATCAAAATACCTATCCACTATACTCTCAGATATGGGATTTGAAAAGAATGTTTGTAACAGACGACTTTAATACGACTCATCTCCCTTGATCGTATCGCAAATGTCAAAAGAGAATTGTTCATTCAAATTTTAGGGAACCGTATCCATAACTAGACTGGTACTAATTAAAACGCCAAAGATATCGCCACTGCTTTCCCTGCCCAACCAATAAACAACCCAGGTTAGGAATTATACCTTAGCACTGATTTTGATCGACGGATACTCATGCGCAAAATATGATGATGCGTAGGAAGTTAATAAAATATGCTCCAGTCACTTTATATTAATCGTGGTAAGCATTGCTTTGCCGTGAAGCATCCATGTATACATTTAGTAAATATAGATTCATTTCTCCTGCTGACTCCACCATGCCGACGAACTCAAAATAAATGAGTTGAACCTGGAATTCAATTTGATTCTCCAAGCTTCTCCGAGTTTCTTGTTCTGTAATTTATACCGTCAGAAACAATTCATGTTTCTTGGCGGAAAGAAAGTTACCGCTAAAAACGGGAAATACCAGATCTTAAAAGGTATCGTGTTATGTGGCTGTATTTAAGTCAAAGGACTGTAGTGGAGGATCATGGTGTGTCTCACCCCCCCTTTTGATTTAATATGAGATAAAATTCTCATACTACCTTTGCTTCGTTTAGTAAATACGAGACCACACACAGTTTGAGGCAAAAACATATACACTTTTTAAATTAATATACTGCTAAATAAGAATACGTGAAATGCGAAGCGAAGCGAAGGTTTAAATATTCATTAGGGTTAATGAGCTCTATTGTTTATAAAATTTAATTCCATATTCATATCATTTGTTATCTAGTGGATTAATCCTTCATTTGCAAAATTAATATTCATATTCTTTTGTTATCCCAAACGGAATAAACGCAATACAAAGGGAGGCGTTAGGGAAGCATATTCGCCCTAACGCCAAAATGAGGATAACAAAAGCCAAATTCCCCCATCCACAGGATAGCAATATAATATAGACACTACTACTACTACTACTACTGCTACGACTACGACTACTACGACTACTACTACCTGACTACTTTTTTTACACTATACTACTCTATCCTAACTACGACTACGACTATACTACTACTATACTCTCTACGACTACGACTACTACTACTACTACTATACGACTACTCCTACACTACTATACTACTACTCCTACTCCTACGCTACTCTTACTACTACTACTGCTACGTACTGCGCTGCTCTCTGCTGCTGCTGGGCTGCCTACTACTAATACTACTCACTACTACTACTCACTACTACTCTAACTGACTAATAATATAATATATAATATATATATACTATATAATAATAATAATAACTAAATAACTACTCTAACAACAACGTTAAGGCGAAAATGCATTATTCTACGATTTTAATGAGTTGTACTACGGACTGTCTATAACACAATCCTCTTAGAGACAGACCCGTAATACAACATTATCAATATTTGCATACAGTTGCGTAAATTAATATTCATATCCCCTTTGTTCCAAACGTTAAGGGGAAACAACATTTCGCCCTACTATCGTTCTGAGTGAATAACAAAAGCCAATTTCACCCTAACGGTTGGGGATTAATATCGCCCCCGGAGCTAGCAGACATTGGAACAGCCTCTCAAGTAACAAAGGTTGAGTGATTTCAGACTGTCTAAAATCTTATTACCGTGTAGGGGGCACAGAAGTCAACGTCCATTGCATTCAATGGAGCCTTGACCTTGTGTTCCCCCTACTTTCTTAAGCAAGCATTTGAACACTCAAAATATTCCTTATTTTGTTCCTATGAGCTCCACCACCCCCACCAATAAATTTGCACCATTTTTATCCAAATCCAGCACACTTAAAAATTTTTGAAACCCCCTGTAAAAACTGAAATTGAACCTTTTTATTGGATTTTTGCTGTTTTTAGTCTATAACTCTTAAACTTTAGTTGTAGATAGTACAAACTATACCTTTCCTGAATCCTTGTGGTCAGACAAAAAACATGTATTCTTTCAGCACGATTGGATAAATTTTAAAAGTTTTACCCTGACAGACTGTCTTGCCCTCTCCTTAAAGCCCCATTTGTGGCACTTAAGAATTATGGTTTCAGGGGTCCCTGGCAGGTGTTCTACATATTTAATCACTCAAACCTGTTGTACTTAAAGATGGGTACAAATGTCTGTGAGCTCCGGTTATTAATAGTTTATTTCAAACACGGTTAACTTGAAACTGTGAACATACAGTAGTGTTCTTCCAAATTGTCCATGGCCTTAAAATATACAAAATGAAACACACATTTTAATTTATATGTGAAATGATTAGGTAATTTAAGATACTATCAGTGATTTGAACAATATTTGAAATGTGAGGAATAGCTCAAAAGTGAAGGATAAGTCTGTAGAGTCTCATAAGTTAACTTTCCAGCGTAGAATTCAGAAAGGAAGAAAACGGCGTGTTCAAAGATACGATTCGCCATTCTAATTACGTGTTGTAGTAAGTGTCCGAACGGAACAGTAATGACTAAAATCTACGATTCGTCTTATTAGGTTGATTTTGGTCTTATCATTTGCAGGGTAGGTTAGGATACCCGTACTTGTACATACATGTAAAAATCTGATTTTTGATGATTTTTTCGATTTGCCGAGTTAGCAATCACTGATAGTGTCTTAACAGAGATATACACATAAAAACAACAGGGCATAAAACAAATGATGAAAAAAACATGAATATATTCTCTAATTGTAGGGGTGGGTATATGAACACTTTTTTAAACGAGTAGATTATTATGGCCATTGGGCTGCTCAAAATACATCAGCAAGGCATTTTGATGAGAATGAATTTTTAATATGGTTCCTTGGATTTTATATGTTCATGTAAAGGCAATGGGAAATTTTGGTAATTTTTGTAATCTTACAACCGCAATACTATAAATCAGAAAACTTTATTTAATTAACAGATGTTAAGTTGTTGTTTTAGCCCTATTTGCATTTATGCATAGCCGAAGCTTAACAATGGAATTTCAATGAGTAAAACTTGTATTTTGAAAACCTTTTTTCCTGACCAATATATAACTAGAAAGTTACTATCTATGGAAAGCTTGTACTTAGATGATACCAAATCGCAATTAAAAAAAAAGCGTTGCTACAGATTTTGAAATTCAGGTGTGTTAATCTTTTCATCATATTTTGCATAATTAGTGGTTGCGTAACTTCATAAGAAATAATGTATATGGTCTCACCTGCATTCTGGAATCCCTGATTAAGCTTCAAGTAAATGTACCACTTTTGTAGGGCTGTAGGTTCCTGAAGAGAGAAGCTTGGCTTCAATCAATATATATGTACAGGGTGAGTCAAAAAAAAAACTGCCCTGATGTATCCGCCATTTTTACTTTTGAGGTAACATATACCTAAAATATTTGGTATCCAGCTTAAAAGGTAGTTCATTATCTTTAATTTGCGCTAAAAATCATTCAAAAACCATCAGGTTGAGTATAGACCGAGCTACCGTCGTTTGAATCACCCAGCAGTCGTTTTGCGCTCTGTCCACGGAGTCACATTAAATGAATGGGCCGTTCAAGGGTAACCAAATCAGGTCCAGAAAGAAAACGGACTATTTATTGAATGCAGAATAAATGTGGCGTATTGAACCCACAACTTCAGTCAAAATTACCATCGATGCCCTTTCAACGTTTCTAGTCCTCGTCACTCATAAAATCCATTGAAAAATAATTACTTGATACATGATATCAGTTTATGAAGGAGTTGAATGAATCATACCACATGAAGGAAAAGACATCGGTGACAACGGTTTGAGGTTTAACGTATTGTCTATATCTACATACCAAAATATGCCACATCTTGAAGTGTTTCTTATAAAACTTACCATTTTCACTGGCTTTTACACCTTCAAGATACCACTTTATTTGACATAAACATAGACATACCCATATCATCATTTTGGGGAGTCATTTGTTTAGTTAACCGCCGTGCATTCAAATGGGACTCCGTGGATAGGGGTAAAAGCTGACTACTTGATTCAAAAGAATATAGCTCGGCCTCCGATTGGAATTATCTTTACAGCAAATTAAAGATAATGAAATAAGCTTTCCGATGATACCACATATGTTAGATATATGTTATTTACAAATTCAAAATGGCGGACACAATCAGGGTCAAGTTTTTTTTTTACTCACCCTGTATTTATATGCACTATGCACTATGTCACACAAAACTGGCCCACCTAGAAACGTATGGCCACATACATAAAAGATTGCAAACAAATGAAATTTAGAATTAAATTGTTAACAACTTGTAAAAGAGATACTGAAATTATACACTGATTATGTACAAACTAAAAGCAGAAGGTGTTTTGAAAAAATCCCATGATGCATAGCAATGTGCTTATACCGTATTGTACTAAACACATTTCAGTACTTAGGGATAAAAAGTGTTCCAAAGAACCACAAGACATTTCATAATCATGCAAAAAAATCCCAAAGTACTAAGGCTTTGTGGGCTAAAATGAGCGCCAAAGTCTGGGTTTTTATGTGTTAAGAATAGGATTTTTATGTGATCACATGACCCAATTGAGGTGAAATTTCCCAAAACGGGTGCATTGTGGGATTGACTCAAAACACCCTCTGGACTAGAAGTAAGTAGGTAAAAATATACGATTTGAATTGTATTAAGGCAGAAACATTCCTATTCCATTACTTCCATAAGAGATAATTGCCACCGTGCACGAGAACGTGGACCCTGCTTTTGTTAGGTCCCCCATTGCATTGTCAAAATATCAAACTTTTAGTCTTTTTGGTACCATTAACGCTGAAAGTCTCAACTTTTGGAACTACCATGGTGAGCGCTAGGGAAAATCATATGTCTTTCCTATATTACCAACCTTTGACTGCATTTTTCTTTTCATTGCACGCGTGAACTCCCACGAAAACACGATTCAAGTAGGTAATAGGGGCAAGCATAGGAACCACCTGTTGCATCAATTTATTGATATTGTCCGTTAGGTGCTACACTATTACTCATATACTAATATAATAAATAGCGAGATTTATATATAAGCGCCTTATGCTATTTGGCCTCTAAGCGCATTCACAATGGCTGCTGATCACTGTGGCCCAACCATAAGAAACCTTTAGCATCATTTCAAGGGATTCAGCAGATCGGATCAGCACCTTTCCCTTATCAGCAACATACATCGAGATAACCATCGCAGCGTACCATCGTCCTCCCAAATATCGCCTGGGTAAATCGGGACAACCAATCGGTTAATTTCTTGTCCAGGTACACTAAAAGATATCTGAATCTCACAGGGCTCGAGCGCTTAACTTATTGAGCTATCTTGTCCACTTAATCGGTAGGCATACTTTCAATGCTCCCAGCTTACTATATCCATTGATTATTGCAATCGTTTATGTAATTCGCCAGTTTCTACGTCGGTCCTTTACCGTTGAAACGAATGCGACGTTTAGGCTGCCATTGAGAATCAAGCCGCGTGTTAACAACTAAATTATCGTTTCGCCGCCTAAAAAATTTTCGGGATTTAAAATAACCCTTCTTTTATAATAGAACAAAGTCCTTGATAAAGAAGATCCATTTCATTGATGAGAAGAGATCACAAGTTTAATTTGTTTTGGTGGTAGATCATTTCCGCAAATGCACTCACTTTATTTAGATTGGCTTTTCCATCATGTTCCCAATAAGAACACAGCAACTTTGGGTTGGTAAAGGCCATCTAATGCTAAACCTCCCGCACACGGGGTAACTTTATCTATTTGGTTGGTTCGTCTACAATCACATAAGGACCACACTGTTTAGCGTCATTGCAAAAAAATAGAAACTGTCTTTCCGACAAAAATGATCTTATCTTTGTTTTAGATTTGCTAAGATGACGTTATGATCAACCATGAATTTATGGACGTATGGTTCCAAACAATGATTCATCTAATGCAGAAGACTTGCCTAAATACACTATGGTAATAGACTTATATTGATGGTTTATTCTCATGACAGTAAATAGATTTCCGTCTACCATGAAGAAGTGTTCTAGACAGAAAATAACATATTTTGCCATATCTTAAAAAAAATCAAGTATAGCCACGATACATGGCATATGCTTGTAAAATGTAAACACCTGATATTTGTTGCTGTCCGACACTGCTATTTATACATAGTTTCAATCTCCCCATAGAGCATGTGTAGCACAGTATTTTTACTCTTCATCAATATTATTGGAGGAATGCGTACATAACTTTAAACCTCGAGGTTTGTCATTTTTGCGTTAAAAGAGTATTAAAATTTGAGCATCGTATTTTCACAGGCAGTCACCCAGGTAGAAAAATAAATATGTCATACATTAACTTTGGTAGTACTTGCAAAATATAAAAAATCACCATTGGGGTTTTGCCCCCCGTATGTAAATACACAATGTGTAAAGTTATCCAATATGTAATTTTAAACACCTTTTAAAATGCACCCTTGAAACAGGCTCTTTGAAGGATTAAGAATTAGTGCTATATTACTGCGTCAAATATCAAATATAATAACTATGATGGCCATTCACTAACGTAGGGGACATCATATCACGTCACTAGCACCACACACACAGCGGCAAACCGAGCAACACAACACACACACACACAACACATCTACAGTACGCTACACTTGAAAGTAGATTTTCAGTTAAATTACTACAGTTCAAAAGTTGTTCCACCCGATTCAACAATAATTCTTTGCGTAAGAGGCAAACTGCCAAAAACCTTAATCTCCAAAATTACATTTGAATTGACACACCCTGTTTATGTAAAGGGTACAGAACTAAGGGTCCTTAGCATTTTGACTTTAAATTTTATTTTGGTGTCGTCTGCAAGAGGGCAAACATGGATTGCTGTGGTAGTGTGGTCCTTTCGGTATGTCTGTTGGTAAAAATGTTAGCCTAAACATAATTACCCAATGAGTTTCCACATGCACCATGATTTTCATGACACTTTGCATGTATTGGTCCTTGGGTAGTGCCCCAACAAGTTACCCATCTCAAGGGTGGGGTAAACTGGTCATCTAGGTTCATGCCCAAAGTGGTCAGAATTATCAATTGCTTTGGGGTATTATGTCAACTCAATGTCATGACACTGGGATTCAATAATCCGTGGTTAGTCGCCTATGTGTTGGTAACCTTGTGACCTCATTTTACCTTTGTCCCCATTCAAAAACTCCGGATGGGAAGAAGCGTCCGTTCCGTGAACGCGTATTTTTTATTCATATTTTAATCTACTAATAATCTGTACAATGTACAATATGACAAAATCAATTTTCCCCCCCACACATCAAATAAGCTAAAGCCCCCTCTCCCGGTCATGTTGAAAACATTAAACGGAAAGTCTTTAAGAACCGCCAAAAATGTTTTATTGGTGGGGTGGGGGTTAAGTGTAGGGTTAGCTTCAAGCTTTATATTAATATGCCTAAGTTCAGTGCAATCTCAAGATGCCATAGCCTTCAATGCATGTAAAATGTATCACAGGTGGGAACTAAATTTGACCGGTGTAAATTTAGATATAATCCTCCGCGAGCATTATAGTCGGTGTAGAAGTAATTATTGTCCGGCGTAATCTAGTCCAGGAAACAATGGTGAACAATAGGGCAATCGAGTTCCGTTGACTTCGCGTATCATTAGTTTCACGCTTTATTCCGTTATAGGGTCTGGAACCCCGGACTGATGTCTCCCGCCAGACTATATCTACTTTCACCCAGGGCTCATAGATGGACAAACGTGAATAAAGCGTCAACTGATCAAGTGCCCTCGTTTTACATGGTAGTGGGCTACTGAGGCCGGGTACTATAAAAACTCTATACCCCCGGGATTGTAATTGACAGCATCTGACCTTTTCTTTCGAACAATTTTGTTTCCGTACAAAAAAGTTTCAAGTATTTTTAACTTTGAGAGACCAAAACAAAGTTACCACATTCGGTGTGGTAAATTGGACCACACTTACTTTAAACACATTTAGGCATAACTTCAAATGGCAAACCTATGCAAAGTATCCACAAAATAGTTGTTATTTGACCCATTAAAGGTGGTTAAAATAATAAAACATGTCTACATTTATCAGTACCCGGCGCCTCATGTTCGGGAGTCATGTAAGCTGTTGGTCCCGTGTGTCAGGGGAGTCATACTGAACACGTAAAAAAAGTTGCAGAACTTAGTGCGAAAAGGTAGGGGGACCAATCCCCGGTAGTTACCTGCACTCATCACTCTAGGTACCCAGGGTACTTCCAACCCGTCACTAGGCCAGTGCGAAGGGTAGCCTGAAACAGAATGGAAACATGTTGAGGCCTTAGTCCAGCAGTGGACTGACCCAAAAAGGCTGATGATGATGATGACATTACATTACAATCTCTACGATTAAACCTAATACAAATGACCGGTTTCTTGTGCAAGTCTTTTATTGGCATATGAGATAAAAAAGTGGGCTAATAAGTTAAAAAGTAGAAACCAGAGTGAGGCAATTCCACATTGTTTATTTGGCATTAATAAAAAGTATCGGTTCGGGCGTTGGGACCATAGTCCCATACACCCACTGGTTTTCGTTTTTGTAAGTGGTCCAAAGTAATTTGAATTTTTCTTTTTATTATTGCTGTACATGTAAAAATCGCGTAGGAAACTATTGTCTTTTAGTTGAGCCTGCCATCTATGTGCATCTGAGACAGATACGAAGCCGTAAAACATAACTATCATTTCGTCATTTTAGGTTTTGGGAACATTTGCGTTTTTTGATCATCCCTTCCGGACCCATTTCCTCCCAGGTGTATGAAACAGTGGCGTAACAGGGGGCAGCTTCCCCATTGGGGGATGGTTCCCCCACTTCCCCCGTGGAATTAGTAATTTTTTTTTTTCTGTGCACTATGCGCCACAACATAGGCCTATAATGTACTAACAAAATGTAATATAGGTTGGCCTGAAAATAGATGCGCCATCCTTCTGTAAAGAATATTGGGGTATCCATGATGTTTTCTGAATCAATTTTAATCGGTAATATTTTCAGCTAATATTAAAGCTCACATAACAAAAGAGCCCCCCTTGTCAGAATTTGTTGTTTGATATTAGTATGTTTAGGTACTGTATTTATAAGTTAACGTAATATATCTGTCATGAATAATCCACTACCGGGTTTTTTTATAAGGTAAAATGATGATTTTAAATTGCTGACCAAATTTGGTATTCCTTACTTCTTTGATGTAAAATTGAATTTTTGCACATTGTACACGTATACTGATGTCAGTTTTCATTACCCGATTGTGATATTATACTCACTATGAAAGAAAATCACTCACGAAAAAAATCACGGAAATCTGAAATGAACCGCACTGCAAATTTAACAAAAGAAAATCCCACTGAAATCACACTGAAACGAGCTCTTTTGTTATTCAGAAATGCAAATGACCCGTGTTTATATATGTTACATATTCATAGTTATATGAAATGAACCTCAATGGCGAGTTTTCGTAATCACTGAAAATGGACTGAAACGCCACTGGAAATTGTGAGCCATCTATTAATCACGCTGAAACGCCACTAATCACACTGAAAAATTGTGATTTAAAGAAGTCCATCAACGCTGAGTCATTACTAATCACCTGAAAGCTATAAATATATGGAACAAACACTGAAAACACACTGAAAAACAAAAGTTGTTAAAGGATCCATAACACATGAAACGAGAGGTAATAAGATGATCCCATAAACGTATATACTTAAATGTATTATTAACCGCTACTAGCTCCCGGGAAAGTATGTATACTCTGATGAGTGTTCACAATGTTATTCTTATGTACACAATAGGCCAAAAAAAGATAAAATAGGTAAAGTACCATATTGAGTAAAAAGGTAGCGTGTTAAAGAAACGCGGTAACCGATGCATTTGTCATTTAGCCATCACAAGGATTCAAGTTTATTTATTTGTAGGCATACACCGAAAAGTTCTGAAACTATGTAGCAAGTCGACTCCTTTCCAGTGCATGAAAGTATCACGAGTCAATCAAAAGGCATTTATTGTGTCTATATTGATGATACCTTAACCCTAAGTTTACATTATTATGTCCACATGTATTCATAATGTACCCACGATAGGCCGTCCCCAGGAAAAAAATGTCGATCTTTGCCTCCGTAGTAAAAGCTCCTCTTGAAGGCAAGATGTTCGAACACGTCGATGATGCAGAGCTTTATACCAAGCTTGTACGTTATAAGGTGCGTGGCGATGCTTTGCGGGTGTATGGGTACGGGTCACGGTTCGGCGCGGCGCAATTAATGGCCTGAGTACACCCGTGGTATCTTCTCTGGTCCTTTAAACAATATTTTGAACGTTTGTACTAATTAACAATTTTTAGCTATCCCATTCTTGCGTAATTTATCTTTATGACAACATCATGAGCTATGCGGGGTACATTAATTATGGGAATAAATAATGATGAACAGTTCACTTTAAATACGAATTTTTAAATACGAACCGTAAATATCCTTAACCAACACGAAAACATGTTATTATCGGAGCTTTTTGGCTTTATGTTTTTTAATTAAAACGATTGACATTAAAAACGCTTGTCAAAACAGAAATTTATAAGTCGCAAAACTCTTTATTTTAAGAATGGTTATAAGACTCTAAAGCTTCGATCCTTCTTATTTGGTTAAGTATTTTTTACTGACATTTCATTGGAACAAAAATCCTTTACCCATTTTTATTTAATGAGTTTACATAAAACGAAAAGAAAACCTGGTTTCTTCTTTTTGAAATACAAATTGTATTTTGATAAGTTGTCGGACATCATTTTTGTATGAAAAAAATAGGAAAAAAATACAACATCTAAGTTTGAAGGATATCCTAATCCTTCATGCGGAATCGACAGAACATAATAAATCATCTCCTTAAAAAAAAATGCGTTCTCGGTTAATTCCACTTCAGGTGTGATCTAACCAATAATATGGTGAGCATGGTAAAGTTCAAAAAAAAATCGGTAAAATGGGGACACTTCTTAAATAATATCTTTGTGTTTTGCAGATTTATTTCTAAAAATGGCAATTAGCGTTGACTTTCATCTTGTCAGTAGATTATTATCAAAAGTGGATAAAGTCACATTTTTTCATTAAATTCTCGCATTGCAAAATTTGGTCATACGACCGTGCCTGTAACAATATATCCGTTTTTAATTTCTTTCTATTTGTTTGGTTTAGTTTTGTGAGTCATACCATGATAATTTGATGTATAGAAATGTATAAAGTAAGAAATATGAAGAATTGGTTGCTATTAAAGCACCTTAAGAAATATAAGCTTTTAACGTGCGGCAAAGTATAAAAGACGCCACTTATGTTCAATCGTCAAATTTCCAAACCACTGTACAAGATTATCCACTAACATGCCTAAAAGGTACGTAGTTCAAATTTAAACAATACTGACACTTACTTTGAGTAAGTATACCAAAAATGGATTTAATACTATACTATAGAAGTTAGGAATGCTAGCCAAATGAAGGCAGTTTGACGTTACCCGGTTTCCAATATTTCTAATAATTCTAACAAAATGGTTTTCGGTCATTATATAATTGATATCGATGGCTCAGATTAATAACCCATACATTTAGGTTACATGAAAGCAGGGGTGGCAAATAAGAATATAAGAATATGAGGATTTGTTCAGTATGGGACACATACATGTGGTAACTAGCTGGTGAATGTTAATCTTGTTTCCGTATGAAAGCAATTTGATAGAAATTTCTCACGTGTCATTCATAACTGCATATTTGTGTCTTCCTATCTTCCAAATGTGAAAATATCCCTACCTAGATTTGGAAGGTCGGTTTTAAATTCAACTTAGGCTTGTATGAATTGGGTAGAGAATAGCGACCTTTTTCTCGTTTCAATCACGCGCATACGTGCGTCTTCCAAATCTGAAACACATTAAAAAACTTAAGATGTTAACACGGAACGTATTAAAATCCGCACTGCGTTCAATTGCCAAATTGCCAAATCACTGCACAAGAACAATACTGACACTTATTTCGAGTAAGTATACTAAAATGCATTACTATACTATAGAAGTAGAAATGCTAGCCAAAGTGAAATAAGTAGTTTACGTTACCAGTTTTCCAGTATTTCTAAATTATTCTAACACATTAATTTCTGATAACTGTTACGATGTCTTGAGTAATAATTTTCAACAGTATTTTACAATAAAGGTGATATTTAATATGGTCATAATGAGTACAGTAAAAGCGTTAACATATTTGCGATCTGCAAAGAAGGGGGGACAAACCTAAGTTATACTAAAGAATATCGAAGTAGTTGTTAGTATTTGACACACACTGATGGTTGTAACTAGCCTTATAAGTGATTTCATTGTGGATCCTATATGAAAGCAATTTGATAGAAACTCCTCACGTTTCATTGCATCTACCTGCATATTGTGTCTTCCATCTTCCAAATGTGCGCAAACCCTACTAGATTTGGCATGTGGAAGAGTGGCGGGATTTTGATCACAAAAATTCAACTTAGGCTATATGAAATTAATTGGATAAAGAATGGTGACCTTTTCTCACTTTTCGCGAATACTTTGCATCTGCAAATCTGAAAACACCTTAAAACGTAATTATTTATAACGTGCGCAAATATTAAATGTGCACTTTGCGTTCAATCGTCAAATTGTACCAGTCACTTTACAAGATTATCACTGAGAGGTACTTAAGCAAATAATAACACCCTGACACGATTTTGAGAAATTACCAAATGCATTATGTACTATAGAAGTTAGAAATGATAGCCAAAGTGAAAACCAAATGTAGTTTACGTTACCGGTTTTCCAGGACTTTCTAAATTATTCTTAACGAAATTAGTTTTTGATCACTTGAATCGATGTCTGATTAATATTTCAACATATTTTACATGAAAAGGTGAGATTTTTATATGGACTAAGTGAGCCTACAGTAAACGCGTTAACATATTTTGCGTATCTGCTAAACCAGGTGGTGGCCATACCTAAGTAGACATAAAGAATATGAAATATTTGTTGTATTTTGCAACACACATGGTGTAAACTAGTGCTCCTTAAGTGATTTAATCTTGTCGCTATATGAAAGCAATTTGATAGAAACTTCTCACGTTTCATTCCATTCTACCTTGCTCATTGGTGTCTTCCATATTCCAAATGTGAAAATATCCCAACTAGATTTGGAATGTCGGAAGTGTGTCGGCTTGTATCACATACATTCAACTTAGGACTATGAAATTAATTGGATAGAGAATGATGACCTTTTTCTCAGTTTTCATTTAACCACGCGCATTATATTAGTGAATTTTATAAGTAAATAGGTCGATCAATCGATTTAAAATTTTTCCAAATGTTCAGCTAGAAAAATCTCTTGAAAAACCTTATAAAATGCGGTAAAATATTATTTTTACCATCATTTATTATGTATATCCACAAGACTAGTAGTATTATTTCATTAACATTTCCATTGTGCGTTGCAAGTTTACAAACGAGTAGCAAATGTGATAGACTACATCCTTGGGTCAACCAAATCTGAAAACACCTTATAACGTGCGCAAAGTATTTAAATCTGCACTTTGCGTTTCAATCGTCATTTCATCTACAGACCAGTTGTGTCTTCCTATTTTCCAAATGTGAACTAGACCTACTATTTGGTGTAAATGGAAATAGTGTGTTGCCGCAATGACAAGATGGGTATTTTTCTTTTTAATTGGTCATTGTATTTTTTATTCGGGGTGCATGTCTGACCACGTGTACATTTTTGTATGTGGTTCATCATTAAAAACACCAAAAAAATCTCTCTACCCTTATACTTGAAAGGTCCGTCACCCGTAATAGGCCTAATAAAACTGTTTTTGATTCTCGCTGGTTCTTATTATTCTGCGATGTCAGCGTGCACAGCACAAATACCCCCAGCAATGACCTGTACCACTTAATGGGTACGACTTCCGTTAACATAAGAGATATCGATCGAAATCGCAGGTCACGATTAGTTACAACATGCTCATCCACCAAGGACACAGTTCAGTGGTTGTATTGGTATATACATTGAATTGACTAACCTTGTGTGATCTGGGTATCGCATATCGGACTGTGCAAGTAATTGCAATTTACTAACACAGAAGAAAATTGCAAGACGTCTGTTACACGGGGTGGTATAGTAGATTCAACCCCTCGTGTTCACCTCTAGTACTTTAGAAGGTATGGGCATTTAATGGAGGGGATGTGCAGTGGGTTGAAATTAAAATTCCACGCTAATATATTGAAACATCGAGCCCGATAGCAGAGAAAAATTCAATTCTATACTCCATGAAAGCATTCAAGTCACGTAAGCGATTTACAGACTCTCAGGAATACATAGTGACTAATCGTATTTGCCTACAGTGGTATTCAATGGAACAGCGAGGTGATGGTTAAGTTTTGAACACCGTGTTGATAGAAGGAAACACAAAAGTCTTTGAACTCTCTTTGTAAAAATGATGCCAACAAAATGAGGCCCGATTATTCTTAGTTTCGTGTATGAAAAAGGTGAATCGGGCTACATATTTTCTTTACTGCATCCTCTCCCAACTATCGACGCTGTCCAAAACTTTTCCTCTGGTGAGCCACGATTGGGTTGAGATCTCCTATAGTTTCTCCTGAGCTTTATCATTTAACCAAATTCAGGCCCCAAGCAGCTTTCAACAGGCCAAAACCTTTAGGTGCTAAGTGATTTGTAGTCAAAAGAAACAAGTTTTTGTTTGGGGCGGTACGCGGATTTAAAATTGCATTTTAGACGACTTTTTATATTTTTAAGCCAATGATTACAAAATGTGATTTAAAAAAGAAGAAGTTAAAAAAAATAAAACTCTTGAAAACCTTTAAAAAATGTGACGTCTTATAACCATATGCACGCGGGCAGCTGAGAAGAACTCTTTTTCTTAGCCTAAATTCAAATAGAACGTCGAGGGTCTACATTTTCTCTCGACTGATCCTGGGCAAGTGAAAAAAAAAAGAGCCAAACTTGCGCAGGATCAGTGTAATGTCATTTGCAAGACTGTCTGTTAGTTTACTCCTAGTTTACTGAATAAATTCAGCCCCAAAAAAGGGGGCTCAGCAGCGTTCCAACAGCCCAAAACCTTATGTGATATGTGCATTTTTTGATAAAAAAAAGCAATGCGGGATTTTTTAAAATGGCATTTTAGACGACTTTTTTTCTGCCGTTTAGCTGCCAAATTTCTTAGTTTTTCTCTTGAAAAGTTATAAAAAAATAAACCTCTCTGAAAACCTTTAAAAAAATTGTGACGTTTTACAACCTATTCACGCGGGAAGCTGAAAGAACTCTCTTTTCTTTCGCCTAAATTAAAATAGATATTGTAATAGAATATAGAAAATATATATAATCTAAGGAATAAGAAGCGGGGTCCACATTTTCTCTCGACAGGAACGGGACAAATGAAAGAGAGCAAACTTTGCGAGGATCAAGTGCCATGTCATTTTGTTTCGATAAACGGATTGGAATAAAGCAGAGGCCCAACCTTGATTATGTATCTTTCGATCATACTTTCTTTATTAGGAATGCATGTCGGACGGGGAAAATGAAAGGTATGTTTAAGTGAAACTCGATGTTGTCGCCAATCCAACTGCTGTTGAAAAATTTCATTTTCCAAAAATTATTGAAATGTTACCTTTTACTTGCGATATGAAACATGGTATGGCAAATTTTGGTACCACTTTATGGATACACTCATGATGTTTAACGCGGCGACACATAAATGTCTTTTTCTTCTTTTTTTAGGATAACGCAAACAATCTAGAAAACGAACAACGAGAATGTTATAGGACTATTGATTTTTGGGTTACTGGTTAGTAATCCAGTTGAGCATCGAGTCATCTAGAAAGATTATTGTATGTTCATTGAATGATATTTTTACATTCAGTCACACCAGGATGTGGTTATAGACTTTATAGCCTAGAGGCCTATATTCAATTTGAGTCAGATTATCTTTATGGGACTTTACAAACCACAGACAATCCATTAATTATGACTTGCTTTCACGATCGTTGACCGTTCCTTTATCTTCAATCTTTCCCAACCCCTCTCCATCGATCTCTGGTTTACCCTCCAACCTTACCAACCCGCCTCATTCTTGCCCCCACTCTCCTCTCTGGCCCGCGCTCCTCACAGTCAACCGTTTTCCTTTATGGGTTCCCTCCGCGCTCCTCTATCGCCACTCTTAACCACACCTTCTCCATTCCGGTCCCTCCTCCGCTACCTACCATTACTCCCACTTTCTCTCCTCTTGTTCACCCCCTCGCTAAGGCCACCTTCACGTCGCTCTCGCATCTTCCCCTCCTTCCACTTTCGTCCTCACCCTTCCCTCGCCCATGCTTTCCCGGTCCCCCTTCGCTCGCCCCCTCCCCTCATCCTTTACCTATTTTCCTCTCCCCTTCGTCCTTCTCTTACTCTCATCCCCATCTTTTGTCTCCTTGCCCCCTTTCCCAACCCTCTTTCTATGCCCTCACGACCAGTCCCCCTCTATTCCAGCTTCGTCCTCAACCCGGCTCATCGCTTTCTGCTACCTATCTCTCACCTATACCTCCTCCGCCATTTCTATCCCCTTTCTTAGACACTTCCTTTTTCCACCCGTCTTCTTTCTCCCCCACCCCTACCACCTCTCTTCGCCCTTTCACCTTTCTCCTTGGCGTCATCCCCCCCACCTTTACTTTCTCCTCGAGTTCGCGTACCCCCTTGCGACCCTCCTGCGTCCTACCCCTTATCTACTCTCCCCTTCATTATCCCTTACTTTTTCTCCACCTCTTCTATGTAGCTGCTATCATGTACTTCCCTAATCCCCGCCGTTTCCGCCATCCCCCATTCACCGTATTCATCAGTTTCCCTCTTGTCCACTTCCCTCTTTCACTCTTCACAAGCACGGCCTTGTTCGCCTTTTCCTTATTCCTCCTAACTGCCCCCGTTTCCTGTGGTCCCCATCACATTCCCCCTCCCATCCCCAAGACTTGCCTGCCTTTTCAATTTATTTCACATTTTCTTTGTGTTTACACCCTCCTGTTCTCTTAGGGTTTGTCAAAGGAAAAATATTAAATGATAAAATTAAACAGTATTTTGAGGCCGTGTGAAAGTCTTTTAGCATGCCCGAGCAGTTTATGCGCCCGACCGGCCAATTTTCTCCCTGGCGTGACCGTTAAGAAATAGCTTGCGCTGCCACCCGGCGTAAATTGGAAGGTAAATGAGGCTCTGATGACTTGAGTCTCTTTTTCCAGTTCTGATTAATTAAATAGTAAGGGAGATTGCATATTTTAAACGTGACGAAATATATTTAAAGTAATTTCATCTGCTGTTTAAAGCATATACATGCGTGACGATTTGCGAATTTTTGTTTTGTATGCCCATAATGCAAGTACCAAAACCATTTAATGACATTCATGTTGTTGATATTTTACCCTTTTGAATAACTGATCGCTTAGTTTCTTTATGACCTGCGACCTAATGACCCAAACTTTAAATATTAAGACTGTGCTTCGTATGGTATTCATGGCAAAACGTTTTCAAGTAGCATTTTCTGCAATCATATTTTCTTTTTCTCGTAGAACTGTTAGACCCTGCATGTTTGTACAAGATGGGGAATTCAACGGGCTGGATGAGGATGCAGTAATAGCCGACAAATCTCTGTATACTCGATTTGACCACCGTTGTATGTTATGGGGAAATCCATACGGTTGCAACGAGCATAAAATTGAACCATAATAATCGAAGGAGCTACATGTAAGATATAAATAATAGTAGGTCCCGTCTCCTATTTCCATCTTGGACAGGATATAGGAGCAGCATGACAATTAAGAAAACGGGTGAAGTGGTTAAAACCCTTTAGCGAAACTCAATCAATTGTTCAAATCATTTATTCATGGATATAGCTGATATTTTTCTGGATAGATCAAAAATACCAGAAGCACGTATACATTCGCACTTGTAAATAAGATCTATAAGATGTAATAGCGACCGGCGAATTTACAAATTCTATTTTAAAAGCTGGGACAGCACGATCGATTAATTGCCACTCGACGCGTCATCAACTCTACAATTAGCGGATCAGGAGGGTAACTAAACTACGATTTCAGCGTGATTTTCAGTGAGTATTGACATGAATATTTACGAGAGTGCTTTGTATCTAAATGCATTACCGTATATGGCGATGCTAGCTCATCGGCTGCAGTCATTATAGGAAAATCCTAATAACGCTGAAAATACACTGAAACATCGCTGAAAACAATTTCAGAGCGGTACTCTTTCTTGTTCTGGGGATTTCAGCGTACTTGAGGGGGGGGGGGGGGGTCATTTTCAGTGATTTTTCATGTTTTAATTTCATAGTGCTAGGTTGGTGGTACTCATTTTGGGATCAGGTAAGGAGGGAGACAAGAGCTATCCATTGTACCAAACTCTAGTAACAGGATGGCTTAATAAGGAATCCCGGAGGGGTGGTAGCCACCCCGTGCTGAAGGGGTTTCCAAAAGAATGGTAAGCTGAGGTTAAAAAAAAATAGAAATGTTTTTTTTTTTTTTTAAAAATTCAAAAAACCCAAACGGTGACAATTTATATTTTCTGGACAGTCCTTAGACTTTGTACTCATACCAGTTTTTAAAGAGAAAATTACTGCCGAAAAAAAACGTCCAATTTAAAAAAGACCTGTTTTTGTGGTTTAAAATCGCTTATTTTTAACATGTTGTAACACATTATAGAAACACTGATAACATGCATGAACAACCATTTTTTAAATATGTATTTTACAAACAATATAAATTAATAAAATTCCTGCAATAGGAGGTTTATCGTGCAAATTAATAAAAGAATCTTATGAAAATACGAAATCAATAGGTATTTAATATCCTAAAATGCTGAAAATTGGCAAAATAAAAGGGGAATCAACAAGATTCCATGTCATAAAAAGTAAGTCATAATGAGCTCACACTCCCTTGAAAACCGAACAACATTAACTTTGTCAAAGTGGTATATTTTTTATTAGATAAGCGAGTCGAAACGTCATCGTTTATCTTTCAGGGAGCCTGAAATGAAGGGCGGTATCATCTTCACGACATGTATTAGTCCCCACCCCCTCTCGTTATTAATCTTTTCTGGTGACGCTAACTTAAAAGGTAAACATTCTAATAACTCGCGTTTGTATCTGCTGTCTCTCAACCATCCAATGAGACATATGTTGACAAAACGTTGTGGAAATGTTCATGTACCATGAAAAAACGACTATAGTGCCTTTATCTTCACGAGTCAATGACGTCACTACATTTAGCTAGCTATTCGCACGCGCATCTAAATACAGGTATTGATTGTCCGCTATGGCACGCTCCACGTACAAAATCATGGCGAGTTTTCCCGCGCGCGCATGTCGAGTTTCACGCGCTGTGTATCGAGTTTTTCCTTCCTCGCCATATGTCGAGTGTTCAGCGTTTATATGTCGAGTTTACAGCGCTAATCTGTCCAGTTTGCCCTCTATACATCGGTTTTTGCTCTCTATAATGGTGAGTTTGACATAACTCATTCCAGTTTTTCCTCATGTCCAGAAAAAATCATGCCGAATTTCAAAATCATGTCGAGATTTTTTTCTCACTGCGGAAACCTGCGACATATGTTTTTTCTGGACATGAGGAAAAGCTGGACATGATTTAGGTCAAACTACCATATAAGAGCAAAACTCGGTGTATAGAGGGCAAACTGACATAAGCGCTGTAACCTCGACATATAAAGCTGCACACTCGACATAGCAAACCTCGAGTTGCTCATGTTGAGAAAATCATGTCGAGTTTGCTCATGTTGAGATAAAATCATGTCGAGTTTGCTCATGTGAGAAAAAAAAAAAACATCATGTCTAGTTTTGCTGCTGTTAAAAAAAAATCATGTCCAGATTGCACTGTTGAAAAAATCATGTCCAGATTTTTAAACTCGGCCTGATTTATTCTGGACATGATTTATTCTGACATGATTTATGAAACTACGGCACATAGAGTTCAAACTGGAAGAGCGCGCTAACTCGACATATAGTGGGTAAAAACTCGATATACAGCGCATGAACTCGCAGGCGAGGGAACTCGCCATGATTTGATACGTGGAGCGTGCCATAGTCCCCCCCGTACCCAGAATCCGGCTACAACAGTAAGAAACGGGCACTCGATTCAGTTGACTCTTTTAACGCGCCATTGTAATAACGCAACCTGACGTCATGACTCGAATAAGATAATGCAACTCTGCTCTATTGAAGTATGCAATTCCACTGATATATTGCTCTGGAATGCTAGTAATTATAAATTTGTACTGATCTTATGAATGGCGCGTTTTTTTTAAATTGAACCTTGATTGAACCATGCGCTATCCTAGAGCCCATCAGCGTTTAGACTTTCACACAATTGCATTATTGATTTGTACTATGCAAATGAGAACTGGCATTGACCTATAATATACGACGCTCATTCAATACCTTCATAAAAAACCTTGTCCAAACAGTAGTGGAACATAGCACGATCATCACCATATTTGGCTAGTACAAGGAAGATTTGCACTTACATTCTCATTCCATTAAGCAGGAGCAGAATACATAGGGGCCTTATTTAAGGAGTTCTTTTTACCCCCCCCCCCCCCCACTACAAAAAGGTTTACACCTTTTGTAGTTAGTATGGACCCTTAACATCAATGCTAGGTAGTAAAGTAAGTCTCAATTTGGTAATCACTTTTTCAATACGGCCAATTTAAGTTTACACAGGCTTCAAAATTTTGTAAAAAATGCCCATCAATGTTTGAAATGTTGTCATATTTATTGTCCGTCTGGTCATAAGGATTCCAAAATGTCTAGTTTGTACGCCCCCTACGATCCATTGTTTTCGATTATAGGGTAAATGACAACAATAGTAAAAAGGAAGGTAAATCTCAATTTGTACGGGGTCAACATTAAAGTTAATCTGATTTTATTTTAAATACTTGAAAATTATTGCCTGGGTAAGAGGACTCCTAAAAGGTATATTTTTTTATTTTGTTAAATAAAAAGCACAGCACCAACAAACTCCCGTGTACATGGGATTACAATACACCAAAATCAAGTCACTCACTCTGCATTTCAAAACACACGACATTTACTTTCGCATTTCCCAGAAAATCGATGGACCGTGTCGAATTATTTTCTCCTAAAAGGTTCCCTTTTAACCACCCGAAACCGTTCAACAGAAAAACTTCTAACACGACCGGTCACATATTTTTGTTTCTAAAACCTTATAATTAAACCCGAATATCAAATTTCCACAGACGGCCACTAAAGTCTTTTGAAGAGACGCTATTTGAACAATGACACTCATAACAATAGCTCGTCGGATGTTTGTCGGCTGCTGTGTGTTAAATACTTGCTTACGGAGATAAGGGTCAAAGAAGGTCAACATCCATTGGATTAGTTTCCCAATGAAACCTAGTTTATCCCATAACATGGTAACTTGCATTGCAGATGTACAAACTATTTCCTTATTTTGACCATTAAGCTAGATGAACAACTATTTCACTTTTACCAAGATTGGAGGCAATTCTTGAATTTTGACACCCTTACAAATAGAAATTGACTTTTTTTAAACCATTTTAGTCCATTTTTACCCTATAACTCCCAAAGCCATGGTCATCGATTGGTCAAACTAACACATTTTTGGAATCCTTATGCTAGACGGACAATATGGCATCTTTCAACATGTTGGAAAATTTGACCGCTGTGTAAACTTAAATTGGCCCCTCAATTGAAAAGTGATACCACAATTTGAGAGTACTACCTACCAGTCATTTGTGTAGAGGGTCCATACTAACTCGCACGGTGGTCAACCTTTTCTGTGTGAAGGTAAACGATGATGTTTTGACTGGGTCCCAGCTCCTCCCCTACTCTATATCAGATAACACCATCTTGCTTCTCAAGCATGATGTACGATTTAAGGAGAATTATGAAAAGACAAATCTCCAACATTGTCGCTTAACGAAAACTTTTGAAAATGAAATTGACAGAGGTTCATGAAAATTTCGACTTTCAACCTTTCCCCGGTGCTAATAAGACAGGAGATCCCCGATTAATTTTTAGAAAATCCTATTTCAAGAGAGACAGATCATTTTACAGCTTGAGGACTTTAGTTCATTATAAACATGAAAACTGTACTAGAATCACGACATTGAGAATAAAAATGAGAGAATTTGTCATAAGAAATGTGATATTATCATTTTAATTTAGTGACACGAATAAAAGACTTGACTCTTATGATTTTAGAGCAAGATTTTTAGATTCGGATAAAGATGGAAACCAGTAGTAGGATAGCAACTTGAAGTAGACTTGCTTTCTCCTCTTTCCATTTCCCCTTACAATGATGTCTGCCTCACATTGATCAGACTTAATGAAACAAATTGTGATGCTCATGCCGCGCCTGGAGGACAGGAATCGTTAATTACCGGTACGGCCGGGCTTTGCATTTCTAAAAACGCACATGTAACACCTTTAGCATTTAAAGGCAACGGAAAGTAACCTGCCTTGATTAGATTTTTGATACATGATTTAACAATTATAAACGGATATTACTGTTATTTGCAGTTTTAAAGGTGATTGAGTATTATGAATCCGTCAATCAAAGTTACTAAACAAATATCATAAATTCGCTATTGTCAGTATATACACACCAATTATTTTTCACACAAGGATTGGTGGCGCACTCTGCACAAGGACGGTCATGCCAGCTACCTCTGCATTTGTAAATAAATCAGTTCCTTGTCAGGTGACCCTTTCATTAGAATACATTTTGTTTTTAATAAAACAATACCGTCAATTACTTTTGTATAAACCGGAAATGTTTAAAGTAAGCTTTCAAAACAATCCAGGCAATCTAGCAATTTTATCCAATTGTATCCAGGAACAAAATAAAATTGCGACAGAAGTTATTTTACCACATTAATGGCTATGTTTTCTCAATAAACAACATACTAAAAATCGGTAATTTTTGAACAGATAAAGGGGAAGGGTTAACACATAGGTCAATTTGAAATAAAATTATGTTCAAATGTACACCAACCTATTGATCTTTTTTTTAAAATAAATTGTTTAAGTTCTGACCTTTAGTTACAAGCTTATAGCTCTATTAAGGTTCAAGGTCATCTCCGGGTAAACATGACAGAATGCTCAGATTTTGTTGAAACATAATATGCATATTATTATTAACTCTTTTGGTAACCGCTCCATGTGAAACTTTCAGGGCAACACTTTGTCATACCATTGACAAGGTAGATATTTGTTATATTATGTCATATAATTCTGGGTTGGTACATTTTATGACCCCACTTTGCCTGACCCGACTCTGAATTCAGCAGCCTTTACCGAATAAAGTAGAGCATCGCATTCACTTTATCCCGTAAAGGCTGCTAAATTCAGAGTCGGGTCAGGCAAAGTGGGGTCACAAAATTTACCAACCCTATAATTCTCCAAGGAAATACCACACACCGTAAACCGGTACAATTTCTGATCATATGTAACATGATGAACAGTTTGACACCAGTTTAAAGCTAAGTAGGGTTAGAACAAAACAATATAAATTTGAGTTTTAGAATATTAGGAAATAGATTCATTAGAAAGAACCCAACTACAGAATTAGAATACAGTTTAAATGAAGTCAATCTGTTACCTGGCTTGCAAAATTCCAATTTCTAGCTTGAGGTAAGTTTGCCAGTCCCAACGCAAAACGACTGCAACCTGTACATCACATAACTCCAATGACCCGTGTACAGAGATCGAAATTGCTAATTAATTAGCGCTAATGATCCCCGCGAATGACAATACAAATGTCCGCGCCCATTGTGACGTACGAGTTTCGACAAACTTCGAGACCGCTCGGTCCCTTTGCCAGTGACGTCATCGACCTTGGCTGGGTAAATACACCTGCGCGATGCGATTCTGAACCTTGGAAATTCGTGTGCTTAGTGTCCTAAGTTCAGCACAAGGCCGCGATTTCAAATAATTTTTCCACTTTTGCCGATCTGAATCTTTAAAATGTTTACATGGTTAAGAAGGAAAAACATTACCAATAATGCGGTACCTGATGAAAATCCTGCGATATAACTGGAAATATTCAAATCTAGTCAAGTTTACCTGCGTGACCTGAGGTGCACTGGTGCACCCGGAACTTATATGCATATGCATGCTAAACAGTTCAAAATTAATAAGCCCCCCACCCTCCGGCAAAGGTACATTTTTCTGGAAGTTAGGCTCTTTAACCTGTTACAAAAATGTAAAATGTACACTGCAATGTTACACATTTAATGTGCAAAAAAATCACACAACAGTTAATCTTCTCCCTGAAATGACGTCATTTATTAAATTTGATGTCAAAATAAAAATGACACTTTCGTGCATTGGCGTTTAACAATAGAGAAAATCCCGGAGAGAAGTACCAACAAGTCTAGTGCAACACAGGAATCTAACAGACACTTGTTTTTGGTACCAATGGATGCTATGGTCATATTCTTTCCTTGCTCCCAAAATGAGTAACGACATGCCTAGAATTAGTCAAATGACGTTATAATAAAGTTCACAATGTCAGCAAAACTGTTAATTTCCATAGAACACAGTGTAAAAATTTTCCCCTCGCCACTTAAAATGTGAGGGGAACTAGCTAATAGATTGTCCAGGAGCTATCTTAATGTGGACATGCCAAAAGCTTGTTTATATATGGAAACCCTTCGTCAAACCTCATTCTCATCATCCAACTGTCCTGAGATGTTCCTCTCTTTCTTTCCCTTCTCCGACTAAAAGATCATTAAAATCCAGGACATATCTTTACAATATCGAAAAGAAAGAGAGCGTACGTTTCCTTTGTGACATAGCCCATGATGGGTTTACTAAATTCATACCACACGCGCACGGATGATGCAACAATGGTCTACATCTCCTATGGGGTCATTAGCGCTTATCATCTAATTTACGTACTAAAATGTCAAATGCATAGAAAAAATGCATTTTCTTTTTTATTAGGATATGACTATATACAAACAATTTTGAGACTGAGTTTCGTCAAATCGGAGCACTCCTAATTACATGACCAATGGTGAAAATGAGTGCAAGTATTAATATTCCCTGGTCCTTTGTGACTATATGAAATAATTTGGAGACCATTTTTGAAAAGAATCGGAGGCATTCTGAAAAATGTTTACCCATGATAACCTTGAAAACGTTCTTACCCTGTCCCACAGCAGCCGACAACATCCGCTGAGCTATTGTTATAAGTGTCATGTTAAAAATAGGCGTCTGTGGAAATTGATATTCGGGGTTTAATTATAAGGTTTTTCAAACAAAAAATATGTGACCCGGTTAGAAGTTTTTCTGTTGAACGGTTTCGGGTGGATAAAAGGAACCATTTTAGACAAAAAAAAAATTCCTACACGGACATCGATTTTTCTTGGGAATGCTAAGTAAATGTCCTGTGGTTTTGAAATTGGCACAGTGCGTGACCTGATTGTTGGTTGTAATCCATGCACAGCGGGACTTTGGGAAGATTTTGCTGGCTGCTGTGCCCTGTAACTATTAAACTACCACCCACGGATATACGGGCAAACAATACCCCTTTTTAAATCCTTAGGACATGGCCAAAATGTTGGTATAGATAGAGTACAATTAAACCTACTTTATATTTCACCCCTGTACAAACCTTGCCCCCTGGCGAAACATGTTGCTCCCGCTACTTTAAACTTCTAGAAATTTGATGTGTTATTTTCATCAATCATTTCAAAGTATAACAACACCAAACTCCCCCCGTTCTGTTGCATTATTTATGAGGTCCCACAAATCATTATTTATTTAATTTAATTTTTCTTGTACTTATATAGTTTTTTGAGGGTCGAAAAATGTTGTGGGCAGAAACATTATTTTAAAGTGGTGGTTATTAAAGGGTAATGTATGTCTGTCTTTTTCATTGTATGTAAGAAAATGAACTTCTGTCAAAATACGTTGTGGTTAGAGGGAGCAATATTTTGCGGCTAGAAAATGAACATGTTATGTGGTTTGACATTTTTTCTAGGCCAGAAAGGCCTTTGTTGGTTTTTTTTTTTTTTTTTTTTGTGGAGGAATAAGGTGGATTTTGGACGAATTGCGAGTTTCTTTCAAGAAATGAAGTGCATTCTTGTCACTAACAAACTCCACCATTTGGTGATCTTCCATGTTTTTTAATTTTCATATTTAAAAAAAAAAAAAAAAAATTTTGGAACTTTGGGACAAAACTATCCTGAAAATGAAAAGGTCGACGAATTTATCTTTTTTCCACACAGTGGGTATATCCTATAATCCGATAACGCACTAGAGGAAAATCGGCTGATCCATTTTACCCCATTCCAATGGGATTTACAACAGTTAAAGAAAGCTGGTTTCAGTTCCATATTTTGTCTGAATGTGTGACAATCTTTCTGGATCAGGTGAAAAAGTCGAAAACTATAGCAAGATCATGAAAACATCAACTGCGTCAAATTGCGTAAAGAGGTCAGGGTCAGATTTTGATTGTGTTTTCTTTTTTTCTTTCTGTTCTGCACAAAGTTTTTTATTCAGCTATATAACAGATAATAGTTAAACCAAAACTTAACCAAAATAAATCACATGCATTACACATACAGAAATAGTGAGTGCATAGTATTATTCCCTAAACTTCGTACAGGCGATATAAAATTGGTTGTCCATGCTAAAAATATGTCAAATTAAAACCAGGTCAACTAACAAACCATTTAACTAGATTACTTATCTCCTGTAGATGACGCTCCTCGCTATGTACTGCTGGAATTACCATGTCTAGGGACTTAATCTTTACTACAGCATTTATAACTTTATATTCCCAAAATGCCGCACTCAACAACAATAGTGAGAAAAACGTATTCCATTACTGATCCACTCTAGCACACAAGAATAACTTTGACAATGTAAGGATTCCTAATAACGTAAATGCTTCCTTACAAGTGTTATATTTCAGTCTCTCTCTTCCCGTGTCTCTCTTTCACTCTTAATCTCTCTGAGAACAAAACGATTTTATAACGCATTAACTTGTCATCAAAATAACTTATAAATCTTTAAGCCCTGCCTTTATATATTTTAGGATGATTAAAAAACGTTTTATAGTTTGCAACTAAAACCCGTAACTTTTAATAAAGAAATGGAATAAGAGTGTTTACAGAAGAAACTCTATATTTTGTTTCTTTTCAAATTAATTGACTGTATATTGAGCACCTGGCGTCCAAAAGTATATCTTTTTATACTATAGCTTTTACGGTAATGGCAAATGTATCAGCTGGGGGATTTTGCTTTACAAACAACAAAACTGTTTAGAAAGAATGACGATTGGCACATGAAATTTTAAGTAAAGACACTACTTTGAGTGGGCTATATCACTTATCCAATAACAACCGCTTTTATTTTGATGTCGATTAATGGATGACCTTTGCCACGACACATGGAACTTATTGCTGATTTCTATCCATGATTTCATGGACAATTTCCATTTAACCGTGAACAGGCCCACCATATTCGCTACCAACAATCGTGTTCATATTGTGTCCTCTTGGCGTTATCCACGCACGAACTAGCTCACTCTATCGAGCTGAAAAAACCGAGAGAATCGGGCTCAGGAACAGGGAATATGCTAATCAAGTCTCTAAGGTGTTTGTTGTTTCGCGAAACGGCTACAACTGCTCCCCACATATCTTCAATTTATTTAAACCCGTACTTTGAAAAACGTAATTTTGAACTCTTAAGCATCTTGGCATCTGAATTTGACAATATATCAATTTTTGTTTTTAACCCTGATTACAGACATTGGTCAGATAGAATTGAGTCATACAGTCTTAATTCAGGATTTTGTTCAAATAGTATTTTTACATCCCGACCTCGGCAGAAGAAGAGAGTTTGCATTCAAATCCATCGCGTTACCTGTGACTTTTCTAACCAAGCTTGTTCAGAATCCCTTACAATGGCCTTTGAGGTTGCCCAAGAAAACGACGTTCTTAATATGTTTAGACAATCGTAAACACTAATTAAATTACAAGTCTCTTTCGATAGTGTCACTTGACTGACCACTCAACTGTTTCCAAAGGGCAACAACACGATGTATCTTGAAAGAACCTCTAACTGCGTTTGATTTGCGACACGGCTGGTTGTACATGTGACGCAACTGAAAGATAATACCGTAGACTACTCGTATGGAATCTAGCCACATAATAGTTGCGCAATCTAACAATGTTTGTATCGTTTACCGCTATACAAAAGGGCATGCAAGTGTGAAAGTGTGTAAAATTGGTAACATAAAGGTAATATTCGCTGGGTGTATTACAATAATCTTCTCTAAACCACCTTTAATGTGACCTGAGTGTCCGATTACTAAAGGTCATGTGTGGGGCTCATTCAGGAAATAAATCCCTTTGAAAAAATACAAGATTTGAAAATTTAACCATGGGAGTTTCGATTGAAACTTTGGCATTCGTTAGGTAAAACATACTTCAAACATTTGAAAGACGCGCACAAATTTTCCAATACAGGCGCAAAATTCCAATGGCCCCAAGGAAAGCACTCAACCACGTCTCAATTTCCTCGTCAGTGGCCATTAAGATATTAATCCCCCATACGCTGTTTGAAAAAGATGTCATTTGGGCTTATATGGTGTTAGCCAACTTAACTTTAAGCTCTCCGCTCGGGATTATTATTTAACCCAGACTTCCAAGTTAAAGAAATACAAATCGTTACTTTTTATATAAGTCACTCTCAAAAATAATCCTACAAGCCCCTGAAATCTTAAATCATCTACGAGATCAGGTTCTTTACGCTTGAATTCTTCCCCTTCCCTGTCAGGCAAACTCTTAGATGATTAAAAAGTCAACTGTATTTGGAATTCAAGAAAGTAAAAACTCAGTGCTGCTTCGACACTAGGCGCACATATGCTCATATCATACGCTCGAGCAAAAAAGAGAGAGGATCCGATCCAATCATTTTAAGGATTTCTTTGGATCAAATATCGCCATGTTACTGTTTTGCTTATGGAGACCATTTTCGTGGATCTCACGGTACTTAAGGTAAATTCCTGTATAGAGTTGGCCGAATCAAATTACTAGTAACTGGTGCAAATATCCCCTTCAAAACAAAAATAAAGCCCTTCATTCTCCTACCAGGAAGGCAAATAACATGAATGAGGTGGGAAACTTCTATATTCAGGCGCACTCTGGTGAGCAAATAGAATTCTAGCGTTTTCACACCGATTCACATTTTTTCAACAATTCATTTCTATATAAATATCCATTCCTTTCTTCATTTTTGTTTTAAAAATCTTTTTTTGAATTAAAAAAATCGCGGATATTTTGTGGGATTGTTACGGGGGACGGGACGACGACTGACGCCAAACAGTAACCCAAATGATTATTTGGGTGAGATTATAGTCAAAAATACTTTCATATCTCATCGTAATCGAATAACTTTAATGCCATTTATCTTAAAGCAAACAATTGTTTAAAGCACATAATCCGTTTCAAGCAAGGATACTCTACAACAAGGCTTTATTTATATGTGGGACATTAATTAACAACCTAGCACATAGGTCTTACTACTACTGGCGATTCGTTTACAAAAATGGGAAAAGAACGGACGGGGGAAAAACTAAATCTATCTCCAATAGCTTTATATTTGTCCTCCTGTAAGATGCAGATTTATAGGGCAGTCCTCACACCTGATTTTAAAATCCCTATTGTCACGATCCATTTCTTGAGTGTGCTCCATGTTGGTGTATTAGAAGGAACGAGGCCGAGAGAGGAGAGAGAAGAGAGAGATAGAGAGGTTAGAAATATTAGCGAAAAGAGATTGAGAGGAGGATAGAGACTGATATTTTTATCTGTGATAATACTCCTCACCTTCCTTTGACAAAACCCTTTTCTTCTTGTTTTCCTTGGTCTTCGACAATAACCTTTCGACAAATTGAACTTTTCATTTCCGAAGACATTAACACTGTTGTAACGGCTTCGGCTTTGGGATATGGTCCTATTTTATCAACGACCTACTTTTTTACTGTACCAAGAAATGATAATTCCATTTAACTTGGAAGAGCAGCATGTTTCTTTTTTGTTTACGTACGGATGACTGGCTTTGTTAGACACGTGTTTCAAAACGAAACATCTCTACTTTCCCCTACTTCCCCGAGAGGCGATAGCCTATAAGTGTGATGTTAATGTTTTAAAATTTAGTTATATACTAAACGCGTGGCTTTAAAGATACGACTCTTTCATGAATTTGCCTCTGAAAGTACCTCATGCCGGCGATTGCTGCCGCGGCCAATCTTAAAGGAATGTGCACTATCTTGTATACGAAGAATACAATACGTCCTGGATTTTTTACTTGCGCATTGATATCTATGCGGTTATGAAATCCTAACAAAAAAAAAAAACCAACAGAAAATAGACTCCCCTAAATGAAGATAGCTATGGATCACTTACACCGGGCACATACCAAGAAACTCCTTGAAAATTGTGAACGATTGCTCTTATAGCTCCTTCGCTGGCTGCCTCTTTCCACGCAAATTTTAACAAAAATAAATAGACAAAGCTAAACTCCAAGACTGCATACAAAGCAATCACGTCAAATCACAGACTCGTGATCATTAGAAACGGTAAGTTTTAAGAGTCAAATGTGTCTGTGTCTTTTGGGCAAAACTTACTTAGTTGTATTTACTCTAAGTGCTGATAGGGAGGTTATATACCCGTAGTCAGCTGCCACGAAATGAAGCGCACTGAGGGGGGTGACGATTCCCTGACGCGGCGTAATCTATATTGGCAATCGCGCCTTGAGCACCCCGCACCCAGCAGGGTGGATAGGTTGTTTTGAATCGAATTAATATCATTATTTTCTTATATTAATTTTTTTTTTATATTTGCTTTTCTTTTTTCCTCACAACGGTAATTACCCAATAATGACAATAAATTTTTCAAAATCAAAGCCGTCTTGCTTTCTATTTTCCTCGAAGTCCTCTCAACATGAATAATCATCAACTTCTTTATTTCCAAATCATAAAACATGCAAAAATTAAAAAAAAAAAACAATGAAATGGAGGAGGTGGTCAAAAGGACAATATGACAAAACGATCACCACCGAAATAAAACACATAGTTACACAACAACAGAAAAGTGATTCATATAGAGTGAACACGGTACGACCATGAGTCTTATCGTCCACTAATAATAACTCCATGGTACGACCAACACACAAAACCTTACATTGCCCAAGATTATCATTAGGTGTGTAAGATTTCATAGAGTTGACTCCATTATATCTGAATGCTTTAATCCATTGAGTTGATTTTATCTCTGATTTTATAGAATTCCAAGAGGCTTTTAGTATCATTCTTATTCCTGTTCAAATTGGAATCATGTGGCATTTTTTATGTAATGGTCGTGTATATCGGCATGCTAATAATGAAAATACTCATGAAAATATGACTGGTTAATTTTTGTTGTAGTAATGTTTAAATATGACTTTCCTAGCTCCTAAGTTTATTATGTATCATATTCTTAAGAATATTCACGGAGAAAAGTGGCTATTTGACATCTATCTAAAGCCCATTTTTGTAATTTCAGAACTTTATCAATCATTTTGAACGCAATTCTTCCCCCAACCAAAATATAAGACAGAATAAGGGTACCATATATCGTTAAAAGATGCTTTCAGGAAGGTAAGTTCGCATCTCGTTGAGAATAACCACAATTTCCTTGAAATTTTTTAGTACGGGCAGCAATAGGACATATCCCGGTAAGATTACCCCCAGATACTTCATCTCATTTACTTTATCTTATGAATCATGAAATCGTTCCAGACATAATTACAATAAACATTTTGAACGACGTTTTCCGATGTAGTTTGTTTCTAATGATACAATGCATCCAGTTTATAAACGGGTGCACCACACACATTTATTTATTGTTGGCAATACTTCATTTATTTTCAAAATGGAAAATATTAATTTGATGATTTTTAATATTCTGCGCAAAAATTTAAAATATTAAAAATCGTAATTTATACAAAGAAATCTCTTAGTGTCAGTACCTCAAGCGACCTTTAATACAGGTAATAATCTTCTGCAAAAACCGAGATTTAGTTCAAAATAATAAAAATAATAATACTAAACCAATAATAATAAGACACGGTTCGCCACAGCGCAGTAAGTGGGTGCTACCTTAAGTCTTTCCTCGGGTTTCACTTTTGCTCTCACAGGCCATTAAATTGGATACACGGGACGAGGATCATATGGCAATGAGGGTGTAAGACGTCCACTGGAAGTTACTGGAGGCAGAGAAACTCGTCGTAAATAGTAATATTGATTGGAGTGAATGGGATGAAGATGTAATGATTTTGTTTTACACTCATTACAAAACAAAGGTCACTGCTTTGTGCAATTTTCGCAATACGGTGCGCCACCAACGACTGCCTGTGAGAGGCGATGTTTTCCCGATGTATGATGTGAAAGGTTGATAGCCCCAGCCTGCGTAATACAAATATTACACAGGAACACGTTACTGGTCATTTATTTTGTTAATGTAATAGTCGGTTACGTGCGAATGCACACAAACACTTTCGTGAGCTGTTTTCATCATAATAACCACACTACTTCAATGTTAATCCAATGGAAGCTAGACGGCGCGATGTCGACCCCAGGGTCAAAAATTGGACTGGCAAGGGTAACCCGCTGGCGGCGCACAATATTGCGAAATGCGAGAATTGTAAACAAACAATCACACAAAGGATACAGTTTGACAGAACTTGGGAAGAAGCGTCAAAGTGGGTACTAATGTAATTTTATTGCCAATAGTTCTAGACCAGGGTGTCTAGAGTGAGAATCCAACGGGTGCCACTTTACCACCCTTGGGCAATTTGAGTTACTAAGGTCACAGGTCACATAAGGGCATTACATTTCTAAAGATAATTATATGAAATGTCACAAATTCTTCCTCCAGCCCAAATGTCAATGGTGGTGTATCTGTAGGATGACTAATTAACAAGGTATAGGTCAAAATACTAGATCAAATGATAACAAATATTTTGTACAAGGGTAAAATGAAATGGTTCAATCTAAATAAGAATGGCCCCCGGAATGGCCTCATTATATTCCTCTTGGAAAAAAAAATAAAAAAGGTGACGTTTGCTATATCCACAGGGTACATATTTAGAGCTATGGCGTATATACATACGGTTCGAGGCCACATGGACAATAGGGTTGTTTAAGTGTCAGCTATATTTATACCCCAAGGTGACATTTTAGATATAGCAAACTATACCGTTTCGGAATCCTTGTGTCAAGACGGATAATATGCGACTACTTTCAATTACGTTGGGCATTCTGAAAATTGACCCCTGTACAATAGATTTTTATTCTTTGACGTATTTTGACCTGCACTTCGTTAATTACCCATTGTATAGCCACCTTACCATTGACGTTTTTACTCCAGGACTTCAGGAATAATTTGCAATATTTCACAACATTATTGATGTATTTTGGAGATTTAATCCACTTGTGTGACCTATGACCTCAATATCTGGATTTACCCAATGTTGCGAAGGTGGCACCCGGTGGATTCGTCAACCAGACACACTGGTTTATGACGTTCAGCAATAAAATTGCATTAGTACGCAACTTCACGCCCATACTGTTGTCTTCAGCGAGGCCGCCTCCCGACTAACAGCCTAAGGAACGTGTCTACCCATCAGCCATGAATTTTGTTTCTTGATTGATTGATCAAAATGAAGATTAGGATAAAATGGGTACAAGTTATGTTGGCTAAAACTCACGATCTCTGCCTGTGACGAAAACCCGCGCGGCTATTGTGTTAATGAAACCCTCTGCACGTTGCACACAATGTACAAAATGAAATTATTTTGTAATAAGTTGATATGACTTTAGTAAGGATTAATTAATATGTTGAATTTTTTGGTATACTGTCTCTTTAAGCTGTATTTTCCGTAGCCACTTTCTCTGTGTCATTCGTCTGGTCGTTTTTGCTATACCTTATTGGTCATCTTTTATGGACCTTTTCAAATTTTTGTGAATTTTAATGTATTGATCATGGATTAATTTTTTGGCCGAATAATTTAGATAACAATTAAAAATGGACGTTAAAGATTAAAGGGACATAATGGCATGAAAAAATTGACATAATGAAAAGGACCCATCCCTGACAGAATTTACAGTGTATCGAGCATTTAGCTATTTAGTATTTAGCTAGGGATTAGCACATATATAATAGCAATGGTCTGTGAGCTGATGACACCATGCTTTTCAATTTTGGTAAATGCTGTTCCAGAAATTGCCACAAACTGCCACCTCCCCCCTGGAACTCTTCCTGTTTTTACAGAATGTAAACATCCAAATTGTTTTCAAACTCGTGGAAGTGATTTCAGTAAGGGTCCTTTTCATTATGTCAATGTTTTTTTCATGCCATTATGTTCCTTTAATATTAACCGTGAGAGAGGGAGAGGGAGAGAGAGAGAGAGAGATTAATTATTCGTTATGACCTTCTTTGACATCTTTGGCTTATTTTCCTTGTGTCTACGACAACATAACCTTTCGACAAATTGAAACGTTCATTCGCGTGAACATTTAAACTATTGTAACGGCTTCGGGTTTGGAAATTGGGGCCTATTTATACACCGACCTACTTGTTGTACTATACCGAGAGGCTCTAGGTCAGAACAAAAGCAAATTGTCACTATTTGTTTCTCATTTTTCCAAGGATTATTCTCTTGAACGTGTTTCAATTCAAAGAAAGATTTTCGCTTTCGCACGTTGGCGATAACCAATCTGTAGGTGCGGTGGTTAATTGAAAAAAAAATATTCACATTATTTTAAGTGCTAAACATGTAGCTCTAAATATTTACAGTTTTGACCTACTTTTTTGTAATAGCCCACGCTTCACGGTTGATGCAAATTACTATTTCAGGAATCGTTCTTATGGTCATATCAATTCGGTGTAAAATTTCATTTTTAGAGTTGAAAAGCAAGTTGAGCTCCAATTTTATGTCAATACTACCTCATTATTTTATCATACTGTTGATCTTCATTTGATTGGATTCGGTAAAAATTAATGTATTTTCATTCATTTATTTCTACCCCCTTCTTTGTCCCTTTATTCACTACGATGGAGCTATTCATATTTATATTATTACATCATTAATACATTACTATGACCGTATGACGTCAAATGGAGGACTATTGGAACATTTTGGGTTTCAATAGAAAGAGGAGACTTATACCAATCCACCTGTACCAAAATCCAACGGATAAGAGGATGGTTCAGGGGGACGAAGTTTAAAGTACAATTTCATGCAGATTGCGCATACTATTTTGAAAATCATTGAAGGGCGCATTTGATTGTTTTCCCTATATGGTAATTGTGTTTGTTGACCAAAAAAAACACCCGTGATATAGACACCTCATTTGGGCCTTGAGGAGTTATGGTCCGTCACATGCCTTTTAAAGTCATTGACCTTTGACCTTGAATATCTGACCAACGCAGCTGCTAGCAGGCCGGACATTTTTTCATAATTA
>JAMKCH010018872.1:0-23245 GCA_023653785.1 Ophioderma brevispina
AATGCAACGGATAAAGAATTGGTGCCTCTCTTCTACAACAAACCTGATAAATACTTAATTCTGGTATTGTTCACGTTCCTCTTGGTTTTTGGATCAATCGGGAACAGCGCTTTCTTGATGACCGTGGCTTTCGTTGAGGAAATGCGAACGAAAACCAACTTCTATTTGGCCAACCTCGCTGTTGCCGACCTCACCTTCATTGCTGCCCAAATGTACGACGTATTTATTAATTATCTGCTATCTCCCAGGGTCAAAACCATGGCGTATGAAACCTCCGCCGGTTGCAGTATTCTCTTCACTACCTTATTTATGGGACACTTCGCTTCAGTTGGATTCATTGTTCTCGTTGGATTGGAACGGTATTTGGGGATTTGCAAACCGCTCCATCATCGCATGATTGTCGCGAAGGGTCGCACTGTCAAGTTGGTCGTCATCGCATGGGTGTTTGGTATAGTCTATTCTGCAACCTTAGTCGCTCCACGGTGGTTTATTTCACAGAAGGTCTGTGTTCTGTGGCCGGATGACGAATACTACGCCGACTTACCTGCATTCCTCTCATCTTGCATTCCAGTACACCCTGCTTACAGTGGATTTCCGTACTTGGTGCAAGCGATACCGTATACAATCGCCTTGATTGCCAGCATATTCATGTATAGCCGCATAATTCAACAACTCAGCCGCAGAGTCCCATCTATAATCAACAAAGGGGATGCAAACCCGGGATTTGATTTGAAGGCAAAGCGCGTTCGAAACCAGGTGGCGCGACTTCTTATCGTCAATACCACGGTATTTTTCTTGTGCCATCTGCCGCATTTTGTCCTCCGTTTCAATGACGCCTTATTGGTGTTTACAAACGACCGCGTCGGTGTGATGTTTTCAGCCAAGCAGTGGTGGGTTTCACATTGGATCAATCGAGCCTTGGGAACCTTCAACTCTATCATTAATCCAGTAATATATTCGGCCACCAATTCTCGCTATCGGCAAGCCCTTGCAAAGGTGTTGACTTGTCGATTCGGACAGACGAAAAACTCAGAGGTCAAGTCGTCTACAAAAAAATCCAAACGTTAGGTTAGATTTGCCAGCAGCCAGAGTAGCAAGTAGCTAGAAGCTATAGCTAGTTTTGATCTGTAATAATTGCAGACCTGTAAATAGTGCCAGGATTTATTAATTCCTTACCTTGAAATATTGAATGTTGTCGAGTGTGCACTCACCAAAAAACGAAGAAAGATTGAAAAGTCAATCCTTTGGATTGAAATGATAATCTTTGAAATTATGAAATTAATATCAAATAATTTCAATATAAATGATTAACACTTCAAATCATTCTTCGTTTGTTGTGAGTCCACTGTCTACACTCGATTAGATTGACATTTCAATCTAAGGAATTAACACATAAAGAGTGTTTGAACATATTTTAGCCAATATTTGGTAATTGCCTAACAATCGGTTGCGCAAATTTTGATAAATAAAATTGAAACCCTATACGTCCTTTCCCTTATACACCAACGGGACGGTCGCTGATAAAAATGATTTTCTGCATATGACCTTCAACCTTTGGTGGATACCCATGCATGTATATTTATGCTACTATCAAATACAAATGTTAATTGAAATTAACAATTAATTAACTAATTACACGCTGAGTTTGTAAATAACCTAAATAGGTCCGAAATCCATTTCCCTGTAGAAACGAATGGTAAAATACTTGGTTCGGAAAAGGTTTCATAAAATGTATATAACGCCTACTTTTTGGTTCTATAATCAATTTGGTCTACTAAGGTGGGTCCCATGGGAAGCTCAAGAGTTACTCTATAGGTCCAAAGATCATATTTCTCAATATGTGGTTACATCAAAACAATTTCAAACCAAAAGTATGTGTCTTCATTTTACATTTCTATAGGTTTTTAGTGCTCAGATGTCAAAAATCACAAAATACATGGTTTTTCATATTTTTACGTTTTGAATTTTTTCTGGCAAACCCTACATCCTATTTTCATTTTTCCCAAAAATGTGTTAAAATCAGTTTTTTGGGGAAAAATCCCATATCTTGAGTTATAGGTATTTTCATGATACCCGCAGAAAGAAAATTATGTAAGAGTACACCAGCTTTCATAATCTGCAATAGACATGTTAATGATAGTACCAGTAATGTGTGCAATTAATATGTATGTGTGTAAGTTCAAGACAAGGTGATAAATTTGCTTGAATTATGAATCATGTAGTTCTAGTAGATCGCTCTTGCCAAGAAAGTATGCGACTATGCTACCTATGCAATTACGATTGTGTAACAAAAGCGGAAAGATAAATCTATACTGGTTGCGCGGTGCCCATCGGTAATGAGTACCATGTTTAATAAATCCCTTTACCAGGACCAGTGCTAGACAATTTTCAGGGCCTCGCACACCAAGGAATTTAGCAGTAAAGATTGCTTGCTTGTGGCATGCTGCCAAACAAACTTCTGTAGGCAGATCGGCCGATATCAAGTTACAGTTTCATTGAAAAACAGCCACGAAGGGAGACATTGTGTCAAGAAAATCTAGAGCAGGCTCCAGTCAGAATTGCTATGTCTCGCTAGCTATTAGCAATGGTTCAACTTCATTGCGCTAAAACAATGGAACCGCTGAAGTGAATCTGAGCTAGAGGTAGCCCAAAGTCCGGGAAAAGGGATTGGATGTGATATCCTGCCCTTGCAAACAGATGTTGTTGGCATTATGTGTGCATTAGACATGTTAAATATTACATGCAGGTGTTGAATTTGGATACGGATTGGTTTTGTACTTTGCATTTCAAACTCAAAATTTAAAGGCCAAGATTGGGTGTCGATTTTCTGTCCTCCCATTCAAGCAATAATGTGGGATAAGTTATGTTAGTCACAAACGGCTTACTGTAAAACGCGAAAGCGGAAGCGAAAGCGCCAGCGGATTCGGCAGCCTTAACGGAATAAAGTTTATTCTGTTGAGGCTGCCGAAATCACTAGCGCTTTCGCTTCCGCTTTCGCTTTCGCGTTTTATACTAAACTCCACAAACATGTGACTTGCATGTCACCTACAATAAGTCAAATTACCATTGTTTGCGTAAACTAACATTCAAAAGAAAGACCTACTGTTGTTTAAGATAAGCAATGATACTATGTTTGAGTTAGAACTTATTTCTCCGATTGATACTAAATACTTTCACAACATTTTCATTACGGAAATTGAAAAAAAAATGCATTAATTGCTTAATTGCAACAGCGTTATTCTTAGGCTGGAATCGTTCTTTTCAAAACTGGAAATAAAAGTGGCATTAAATAAGGAACTAGAATTGGGCATTTTAGTTTAATTTTCTTTACAATTTTTTCTAGAGAAATATGTACTTAGTTGGTACAAAGTAATATTGAAATTTGTGAAGTTTCTGTAAATCCATGGATATTTATGATCAATTCTGTTGTTAAGTGTTATGAAAACAATGTTTATTTGCAACTTAATACGATCATATATGGACTTAAATGCTATCGGAAGTCTGGAAATCGTATGTAGTTGGAATATTAGAGTCTAAATATGACATAACAATGTGATGATTATTTAGCAATTAAAAAAGCCTGGATAATATACAATGATACTATTTGTTTTACTTATGCATTACACTATAAAATAAGGAGTAAATAAAAGGATTACAATCATATCGTCACGATTCTTACAACAAGGCGAATCGACATTTTTGGCGTAATTGAGATTTTGCATATTATGATAATATATCACAAGCTCTTTTCGTATACTAAATATGGAGCACAAATTACATTCCAATTTGAAGGTATATTTTTTTTTTACTTTTAGAAATCATACCAAACGTCAGAAGGAAATCTTCCAAATAAAGCAATCTACATTCGTCTGTTAGTGGAGCTGTTTGGACTGCAAAATTGTCGACAACCCATCCCCTCGGTACAACAAAACGCAACCACTTCTATTCGAAAGATAGAAAAAAAATCACGTTTTTGAGCTAAAAACTTAAGAAAATCAAGATTCGTTAATTTCTTAGCAAAACAAATTTTAATCATGATGCAATACCATCAATCTCTGACATTTATATTATAGATTTATGTTTTCTACAATATATAAAGGGTCTAGAATTTCCGATTTAAATGCGCGGCGGCCATCTAAGCAAATGACCCCCAAAATGTTGATAAGGGTATGTCTATGTTTATGTCAAATAAAGTGGTAACTTAAAGGTGATAATGGCAAGTTTTATTTGTAACAATTTTTTTAATATTATTATATTATGATGCGCATGATGTCGGTGAAAAGTTGGAACAAGAGAACATGAAATATTATGATTATTTTTTTTTAATCCGGGGCTTATGCTCTGATCCGTGTGTAACACCACTGTATCTATGCCACATTTATGTCCATATAATGCGATGCACAGTAACGTGACTGCAAATGTGAAACATACGCAATGATCTATTTGATCAAATGAAATCTATGGGAATAGCAATTTCGGGGTCCTTAGTGTGCTTATATCCCTAATGCCCCTAGAAGAAAATCTGACAATCACCGCAAAAAGTGAGGTAGAGGTATTTTTGTTGTCAGATCTAGGAGCAATTTCCCGCTATCCAAGGCAGGGGTCCCCTCCGTGATTTTTTGCGTTTTGAAGCGATTAAAGACACTATCAGTGATTTGAAAAATACTTGAAATTTCCAGGAATAGCTTCTAAGTGAAGGATAAGTCTGTAGAATTCTCATAAGTTACCTTTTCCAGCTGTAGAATTGACAGAAAAGGAAGAAACGGCAGTATTCAAAGATACGATTCTCCATTCAATTACGTGTTGTAGTAAGTGTCCGTTCGGACAGTAATGACTCAAATCTCCGATTCTGTCCTTATTAGGTTGCTTCTGGGCTTATCATTTGCAGGATATGTTAGGATACCTGTACTTGTTACATACATGCAAAAATCTGATTTTTGATGATTTTTTCGATTTGCTGATTTAGCAAATCACTGATAGTGTCTTTAAGGGACGTTAGGGATATAATACAGGGTGAGTCAAAAAAAAAACTTGACCCTGACTGTGTCCGCCATTTTGAATTTTTAAATAACATATATCTAACATAATGTGGTATCATCGAAAAGCTTATTTCATTATCTTTAATTTGCTGCAACGATAATTCCAATCGGTTGAGTATAGGCCGAGCTACAGTCTTTTGAATCAAGTAGTCAGCTTTTCCCCATCCACGGGTTCCGATTTGAATGCGCGGCGGCCATCTAAGCAAATCACCCCCAAAATGTTGATAAGGGTATGTCTATGTTTATGTCAAATAAAGTGGTAACTTAAAGGTGATAATGGTAAATTTTATTTGTAACAATTTTTTTAATATTATTATATTATGATGCGCATGATGTCGGTGAAAAGTTGGAACAAGAGAACATGAAATATTATTATTATTTTTTTTTAATCCGGGGCTTATGCTCTGACCCGTGTGTAACACCACTGTATCTATGCCACATTTATGTCCATATAATGCGGAATTTACGAAAATGCAACCAAAGCTATAAATTAAAATGATTCGTATAAATGGTCAATGTAGATTTAGCAAATAAAAGAGGATTTTCTTAAAATATATGTAAAAATGTGAAAGATAGAAGTTTAGATTAAAATGTTATGTTAACCAAAACAATAAAGATTGGGCTACTTTTTTAGAAAAGGAATTTTGGAGTTTTGGACCTATTCCAATAAGTCGGAGAGGGAAAATGAAAGAATTCAAATCCACGTACCACACCGGATTATCTTGGAGGACACTCCGGTCATTTAACTCACTCACCTGCCACTAAATACAATTTCATTCATGTATGGAAACGCACTATTAGTCCACTCAATCTACGGTATGACCTGGACAAAACTGCTACAGAAGGTTTTCTTGCTGTAACTTGTTGTATAAACCCTCCCGAACAACATATCAAAAAGGTAGAAAAAAGGAAGCATGGCAAGACATGCTAATTTGCATAAAACCTATGTGCCATTTTTGCCTATATTTTGGTTATTATACAATATATTAGAAGGGAACCACCCGATTTAAGTAAATAAAGTTTTCATCTTGATAGAGTGGTCTTCACCTCTAAACCCCATCTGTAGAGTTTTGCGCTGATATTTCAACCCGTTTTCATGTGAGAGCTAAGAATATGATTTTCTTAGCCCTATGTGTAAAATTAATATTGGTCGACCAAAATGGGGGTACATTTTCGCTCATAACTTCCAAACCAAATATCCTTTAGCCCTAAGATTTCACAGGGTAAATGAGAAAAATAGTAGCTTTCTTCAAATACCAAAATGTTGACCACTTCCGGTAAAATCTTGGAGTATGGGGACGATGCTCTTAGCGACCAGGCCACAGCCCTTTAAAGAGACATGAGGAGATTTCCAGGAAGAAGCGCCCCCAATTTTTCTCGAACCCCAGTTTTTTACATATTTGGAATGCTTACCAATGTATTAGATCACACCTGAAGTGAATAAGCCGAATACGCCGTCTTTATGTAATAAGATGATAATTTAGTAGTTTCTGTCGTGCACGACAGAAAGTCAAAGCACAGTTTTCTATGGGGAACGATCACGACAGCAGGCAAGTTCAAAACAAGGTTTGCGGTTTTCTTTTGCGCCTGTTAGTCCAATAAGCCTTCGAAACGTTCTCGGTAGGTGGTCTACAACCGATCCAGTGAAATTTGAGGGAAATTCGTATCCTAAAAAAATCTCCTCCTGTCACTTTAACTCTTGAGTCTTTCTTGCTGTCCAACATAGGACCCGAGGTACTTGAGGTCTAACCTTTTTTGAGTTGGGTACTGTGTGTAGTGCAGATAGGTTGATGATTCTCTTCCTCATTGACGGTCGTGTATTCCAATCCGTCTCTTTGGCATTTAGATGTAGGCTGACTTTATCTGCAGCATTCTCAAATGATGCTTTGTAGGTAGATCCTGTGCAGCAGATATCACATCCCCTGTTAGAACTGTGTAGTCAAGGTCTGTGAGATACTGACTTTGGTGACGTCTAGAATGCTTGGCCGACTTTTTATGCTGCTGTCCTACCTATTACCCAGGCTATTACCAAATGACCCCCTTTTTAAAATGTTCACATAGATTACACAATACCCCCATTTTCTTGTTTCCTGTTATCCACTTTTATCCCAAATCCAAAATTTTAACATATTTATAATTTCATGGCAGCAATTTTATAATTCCATAGCAGTTTGAACTCTGAAAAAGAGACATTTGCTATTTAATTTCCGATTTTAACATCATTAGCCCCCTTACAGTTTCATACTAAACGACCCCATTTTATTCAGCGTTACCGAATGACCCCGTATTTTTGGGTACATTTTATCTGAAAGGACCTGGGAAAGGACCCTATTTTTCACCTGGCCGAGGCACATATATCCATCACTTCGCATAGGGAGGCCCACGGCACTAGTTGACCCAATGTGTTTGAATACTCTCTGATAATAATTTGCTAAATAAAGATCTCCCCATCCCGATTGCAGTCTGACAAATCGTCATCCGGAAAAATGCGGCCATCTTGAATAATGACCATCACTTTCCACTTTTAATATATCAATTGCAAGTGCTACACACCTTGCAGGCAGAGCCATGTAAAACATGTTCAAATACTAACAGAAAAATGGAAAATCTTCCTAAACATGCATTTATGAGCTATATACCTTTGTCGAAATATGGGCGTATACGTCCACGTAAGATAAATGCAAATTACCATGTCTTACCAGGCTCCCTTTTTTTACCCTTTTGATATGTTGTATGGGAGATCTGTTACTGCTAGCAAGAAAAGAAAACCTTCTGTAGCAATTGTGTCCAGGTGTACTAGTATTTTTCATAGAATTGAGTGGACTATAAGTGTATGTCAGGCCTTAACACTGCTCACAATAACATGCTAACAGAAAGTCCCTGCGCCTCATTGAAAGGTTACATCCGCAGGAATGGTACGGGATCAAATATTAAATGAATCGATTTAGATGAACTGATGTATTTCATATTTAAGGTTGACTGCTGCCGACTTACCTGTCGTCCAGGAATAGGACATCATTCATGTGTGTTTGGCAGGTTTTTGAAAAGGCAAATGCTTGTGCATATTTGGAAATCATGGAGGTATTGTACTCTATAAACCTGTTCGATATATTGATCTGACAGGTGTCAAGTAGATGACCGCTTTAACCCTCAGGTCTAGCGGCCGATTTCATTTACGGAAAATCTGTTTGAGAAACAATAACAATAAAAAACAAAAAACATAAAAAAATGTTAATTTACGGAATATTTAAAAAATTTATGGCAGCAATATTTATTTTCCGGACCTTTTTTTTTGTGGTTCCGTAATTTTAAATTACGGAAAAATCTGTAAAATACACATTTTTTCCGTTAAATTATGAGACAAATTTCTGTAAAAATTACTGTCAAAATTCCGTTAATGACAGAAAGTTCTGTAATTTACCTAAAAATGTTGGAAATACTTGCTGCCAGAAATTTCCGTAAATTTACGGAAATTTTTTGTAACAGTGTATACATTGGGTTATATGGTGTATTACCATCAAGGTATGGAAGGAAAGTTTAACACGTTTGTAGGGACATATAGAAGAAAGTATTTTGATTGGATACTCAGACGTTATCTTATTCTAATTAGACTTTATTATTTATGTATGGAGGTGTGGAATGATGTAGTGGGTCTCCAGGGACGAGAGGTAGCGAGAGGTTACACAGGGTGGAAAGCCCAGTGAATCATAGTCAGCCACACCCGACATTTAAAACCTATGGGAAAGCTAAACGTCACCCCGTTATACGGGAGACCAATACACGCACAGCTAACTAAGGAAACGTTTGTTCCGTCTGCAGACATTATTGTATTTCGACGGTTTTAGGGAACGGTAGTACTCGAAAAGAGTACTTACAATGGTTCCCAGTATCCTCACGTTGTGTTACATTTGTTAGCTAACCTGTTCAGGTGCAACCGCCATATACACAGTAGAGGCGGAATATATCACAGTGGCTAATTAAAGCCTAACTAATAGCCATCCTATTGCTTAATGCAGTAGTGACTATGATGCCCTATTCTCTCTGATATAGTTAGTAGAGACAAAACAACTTACAGTCTACAGAATGTTACTTACATACACGCAAGGTGTAGAGTTAACGAGGAAGAAAAGTCATGCTTGTAACCAAGTGTGTGAGCCGAAGTGGAACATCAAACAATAGAATGTTCTGACTTATAAACCCCAATTACACCAGTGCGCCTATGCGGAATTTACCAATCGTCAATCTACCGGAAGGATGATGCTTCAACTTTTTATAGGTGAGAAACTAATATGCCGTTGAGGCTCATTTAATAAATAGGCCTACAAAAAGGCACGTCATAACAATATCATGCTATATCATGTAATGAGCCAATCACAGACACTGTAAGAAAGGTGGTAGACCTCAGGGTGTTAAGGGGTGGCTTCAAAATTCAATCACCTGTTAATTCCGACCAGTTCGTTCTGGTTTCTATTGTTCTAAACAATGGCTCAACCGCTACTCAACAGGCGTTTGAGATTTGAAGCGTTACGACTAACTGTCCCACAGCTGTCGATATCGTCTCCAACTATCTACCAAAGTTTGCCTGTCTAACACTTTTCCAGTAGTTATATTTATTCCCAGTAATTATATCCCCATATCCCACCAAAACATAATGATCCCTTTTAAATATACGGAGATTCCTTACATTTTGTTAATGCCATGATTTGATGACGTCACGAATCGATGGGTTGTGGTAATATTTGTGAGTGATTAAAATGTTCAGACGATTCTAGTCACAACTATTTAATTTGCTTAATTCACAAACGTCTGCATATACTTAAATCGCATACTCAATCTGTCTGAAGTACTTACGAATACCTAAAAAATACACAAATAATATTATTAATTTCACGGCTGCATACTGTTCTCATATTTTTGACATTTTTGAGCCTCGGAAAATTCGGTAAAGTTAATATGACGTTGAACTCTTCATAATTACAGTGTTTCGGGGCTTGGACTGTACCTCATTAATTATGTATTAATTAGCAAATTTGATCTATGTGCATTTGATTCAAATTTATTTTTTCACATACAGCGCTGTCTGACATACACTAAAAATAACGTACAAGCGTACTTAAACACGGCGATGAATACGTTACATACCGAGCTATCTGTGTTCTATCTAAGAAATCGAAATCTATAAGATACATATATCTTTATCACTACCGATCTATATCAAAGCTATCTGACAAAGATCACTATGTGATACACTGATACGACAATTGCGCCTTTTTTATAATACGGTGATGAATGTACGTTACACACTGGTCTATCTGTGTTCTATCTCAGACATCGTTTGGAAACACACACAAAAAAATCTTTATCACATACTGATCTATAAGTTTACAGTCATATTAAACAGTGTTGGCTAGATAACCTGCATTTATTTTTCACTGAATTAAAAACTCTGAAGTGTTTTCTTGATGATATTTTGCCTGGTACTAAATGACGCAATCGGTATGTTTCGAGCTTATTACGAAGGGAAGATTTTCAATTGCGATTTTCTCGAAACACGTATTTTGTGAGATAGATCAGTATGTGATGAAGCTGATGAATTATAAATGCAGGTACATGTAAATAAAGTAACAAGAAAAGTAAAAGAAGTTACCTACCAACTCTGCAAACACAGCAATGAACCTCTGCCATTCTGCCACTGTGAAGTAAAAATCAACTAAATAGTGCGAATTAATCCCGGGGGGGGGGGGCACTTGTATTTCAAGGTGGATATCATGCTCGTGTATGGCCTCCCAAACGGGCTCCCAAAACGTACCTTATAACCATGTTATAAGGCGTATTTCAATTGGCAGAAAAAGAAAAAAGGAAAAAAAAACCCTACGCACGTTATTGTAATTGATTTTTTCTACCCTAAACACGTACTTTGGGTTTGATTTTGCTACCTTTAACAAGTATTTTGGTTTAATTTACTCCCCTAAACAAGTAATTTGCATAACAGTTTAAAAATACACCCTAAACAAGTATATTGACATCATTTTGCTACCCTAAACGAGTACGTTTATAAAGTGTGCCTTTAACCATACACTGAACAGGCTAGGCTATAGTATCTTATTGTAACTGGCCCCGATAAAGGAAATATTACACATGATTTCATTGAAGTTTTCGTGTATTTTATGTCACTCTTATGTGTAAAAGCACCAGTTTGCGCATTATCTAGGGCCTAACAAGTTTAAAATTTAAATTCATTACATTCAAATTTCAAGTCTTCTTAAAAAGTTGTTCCTATTTCTTTGGAATTAATGAGTCTTGTCAGATGTATTTTTTTCTGCAAATTCAGCCATTTCAAAACCCAGACTAAATATTCATGACCTTATAAGCTCTTTTTTGATTGACAAAAATTAGAGACAGCCCATATTCCGTTTCTATACGCACATTATACTTGTAACAATCAGTCATAGTGTGTAGATTAACACGCAAAAATGAAATGAAACTCCTAATTATGAAGGCTAGGGCCTATGTGTAGGAGACAATGACGAAATTAAGAAAATAAGCTAAAATAAGACTAAAAATTACTCGGGGAATCTACCATGGGAAATCAGGAGAAAATCGGGAACAAAACCCACTATTTTCCAGCATTTTAATGTGATATTTTACAAATATTAAACATCTCACACCCTAAACACGTATTTTTCGACGCGAAAAGCATACCCTAATTTTGATTTTTTTTAATGATTTTTAATACCCTAAACAATGTACGCGCTTACATCGCATGATCTCAAAAACGACCCTAATTACGCGTTTTTGTACACGAGCATGATATCCACCTTGGGATACAAGTGCACCCCCCCCGGATTAATCCATGCGTATTATTGTTTCCGCAAGAACAACTCAATGTTCATTCTATTTTATTTTAATTTTTTACTCACAACAAGAACTGCTCTGTGCTTTGACCCCTATTACCTACACTGTAAATTTTTCACAACACCTAAAATGTAACACCTTTTGAACACCTGACACGTGTTCATTTTACGTTTTCTGTGATAAATACGTCCAGTTCCTTAAATTATGTGAAAAATATTAAGAAAACTAATTAAATGATAACAATCGAAATATATATTCCATTTTTTGCTGCATCAGAGTAAAAATAAAAAAGTGAAATTTTTCGTCGGATTCGCTGAGAACACATCGGACACCTTACACCATTGGCATTTTTTAATGAAGGGAGGCGTCCGAAGTGTTCAGTCAGGCGTCTGAAGTGTTCACGCTTCAGAAATCTGAGTGAAATGAACACTTAAGACGCCTGTAACCATTGTTCAGACGCCAATGTTCTAAAAATGCTCCTTCTTTTCACACCTCCTTCCACACTGCGGGACATAGCCACTAATAACCTCACCACCTCCTCAAAAAAAAACCATTACGATTGACATCACCCTATCACTCTTGCTTCTCACCTCCACTACCTTTTCACACAAATCCTCTTTCACCAACCCCCCCCCCCCCCCCCCCCCCCCCCCCCCCCCCTTGTCGACCAAAAGGACTACTCCTGGAAGCCGCCATTTTCCAATAAAGTGTGAACCACAGTGACGTAAACTAGATTCTTGTATTACAACACGGATCTAAAATCGATTAAATAGCAATGCAGCTGAGTGTGTTATACAATGAGTGGAAAGTGAACCACGCAAACATACAGGTCAAGGTCTGGTAACAGTCACACCGCGGTACAAATATTTTGAAAATGGCACCTCCTGAAGGTTGGTTGCTATTTTTAATTTATTTATTTACTTACAAGACTTGTCTGAGGTGTAGACATACTAAACATATCTCTAAACATATCACTGTTTTGTCTAGCATAATATCGCGATACAATATACTCCTATTAAGAGTAAATGTATAATATTATTCGCTGTACGGGTTCTCCTTTAAATGACAAGCCCCCGATTCAGTTAGAGGAGGAGTCGGGACCCAGGTCAAACATAATCGTTTACCCCTCACTACAGAAAAGGTTTGACACCTTTGGGAGTTAGTATGGACCCTCTACATCAATGCTAGGTAGGTAGTACTCTCAAATTGTGGTATCACTTTTTCAATAGGGGCCAATTTAAGTTTACACAAGGGTCATTTTTTTTTAAATGCTCCAATCATGTTGAAATGTATGCCATATTGTCCGTCTAGTAATAAGGATTCCAAAAATGTATAGTTTGTACCATGCATGACCATTGCTTTTGGAGTTATAGGGTAAAAATGGCTAAAATGGTAAAAAAGGTCAATTTCTATTTGTACAGGGGTCAAAATCAGAAGTTGCTCCAATCTTGGTAAAATTGAAATAAGTTGTTCATCTAGCTTAATGTGTCAAAATAAGGAATAGTTTGTAATGTGTCAAAATAAGGAATAGTTTGTACCATCTGCAATGCATAGTTACCATGTTATTGGACAAAATAGGTCATAGGGCAACATAATCCAATTGGTGGTGACCTTCTTTGACCCTTATCTTCGCAAGTAAGCATTTAACATAACAAAAACTATACCTTTTAGGAGTCCTCTTACCTCGGGCAATAATTTGCAAGTATTTAAAATATAATCAGGTTAACTTTTAATGTTGACCCCTGTACAAATTGAGATTGACCTTTTTTACCATTTTTGTCATTTTTAACCTATAACTCCAAATCCAATGGTCGTAGGTGGTACAAACTATACATTTTTAGAAACCTTATGACTAGAGAGACAATAATGCATACATTTCAACATGATTGGCGCATTTTAAAAATTTGACCCCTGTGTAAACTTAAATTAGCCCCTATTGAAAACGTGATACCACAATTTGAGAGTACTACCTACCTAGCATTGATGTACAGGGCCCATACTAACTACCGAAGGTGTTAAAACTTTTCTGTAGTGGGGGTAAACGAACTCCTTAAATAAGGCCCCTATGATATTCTTCTCCTGCTCTAAGTGCAGGCTTGACTTTTTTATTATTTTCATCTGTTTCCACAAACAACTGGTACCGATATTTTAAGCGGTTTCAAATCAGACCATGCACTTGTCAGTCTTTGTCTAACCTCTACCAACGATGCAATGGGTCCAGGCTTTTGGAAATTTAATGTATCTTTATTACATGATTTTTCATTTCATTTCATTTTATTTGCCAGATTAAAACAAACATAAACATATATATATAAACAAACAAAAATTATTACAATACTATATTGCACAATCAAATGTAAAACATCCACATGAAGGAGGATGGTTGAGCACTCTTATAAAAAGCATTGCACTATCAAATTGAAGAAAAACATCTAACCAAAGAAGGATGATCATACACATTCCTTCCCACAACTGCAATTACCAAACAACAAGGGACAGAGTACACCCTGGCAGGGATGGACCAAACAGTGATTAATAAAAATCACTTTCAAAGTGGCCAACCTAAATGATGGAGAATATGTAAATATCATAAAAACATGTATCCAAGAGCATAAGGAGAATCCTGATAATTTGAATCCTGGTGTGCTCTGGGAGTTTCTAAAATGTCAAATTCGTTCAGAAACTGTTCAATATTCGATTCTCGTAACAAAACAGCGTATAAAGAAAGAGAATGATTTAATGACACAGTTAAATTATCTTGAACTGCATTTTCCCCACAACCCAACAGATGATTTAAAATGTTAAATTGATATTGTTCGAAATAAATTTGAAAATATCTACAAAAACAAAGTTAAAGGCACTATGATAAGATCGCGTGCTAAATATATTGAATTTGGAGAAAAAAATTATCAATATTTCATTAATCTTGAAAAAAGAAACAGAAACAACAAATTATTACGGAAACTTGAAACAGATGAGGGTTTATCCTTTCACAAGTAAAGAACATTCCTGAGGAGGAAGGAAAAAACGATTAACGATTTTACCAATGAGTATACTCCTCGTATATACCAATAATTTGATATCAATCAATTTATTCCCCTCCAAATACAATGTCCGAAGTGAAACGCAGATCAAAGAGAATCATGTGAAGAAAAATTACTAATAAAAGAATATTAGGGACTTTGAAAGGAGAAAGAAATCAAAATAATATCACGGAACCGACGTTTTCCTGCGAAATGGTACAGTTCTTTTGCAATGAGACTGAAGACATTGGTTTAAAATTCTTTAACTTTTGATCTCCAAACGGATCCCTATCCAATCGATTAAAACAACTTATTCCTAAAAAAGTAAAAAAAAAATCAAATTCATTTGAAAAAATGGAGACTCTATTGAATACAGATACAAAATATTGTAAAATGTATAGCTGATCGTTTGAAAAGGTTCTCCCGTCAATGAAACATAGCGAGCAAAAACTGTTTTTGAAGGTGTTACATCCATCGGTTAGAGCATTAGACTCAGCTTGGAAAAATAGCGGAGATCCCAATAATAATTTCAACGGCTGATGTAAAAGTCCTTCTAATGAGGAAATAGCCGTGAAATTTCGCTTTTAAGTGTCAAGTCAAGTTAGAGGTAATTTTCATTAGATGGCCACTGTTCATCATGGACGAGCATAAATTTGCGTTTCTAGCTCTGCCGTTAAATTACAACGGAGATCGCCGATTATAATTGCTAAATCGCTTCTTTTGTGACAAATAAGCAATTTTATGCCACTGACGTTAACATGCATAGTTTACTAGACAACACAAGTATGCAAAAATACTCAAATTTTGAAAATAGGCACTCTTCAAAATTGTGCCATTATTGCTTGAAAGACACATCAGTGATTATCCCGAAAGATAACAATTTTAAAATTTGTAGGAAAGGAATAGCTTAAAACGTTATGGATAAGTCTATAGGACTGCCATTAGGTAGATTTTTCAACTGGAAAGTTGACAGAAGAAAGAAGAAAACAGCAATGTCAAAGTATGAATCCCCATCAATTACATGTGGTAGTAATTGTCCGTACGGACAGTAATGACTTAAATATCGATTTTGTCTCGTATTAGGTGGCTTTTAAATATCACTTGCAGGGTATGTTAGGAGACCTATACTTGTTTCCCAAAAAATGCAAATATCTAATTTGATGATGTTTTTCGATTTTCTGATTTAGCAAATCACTGATTAGTGTCGTCAAGTAAACAAATAGTTAAATTAGTCAAACACGTTTACTTACGAAATTGTAGAGCACGGCGTATTTTAAAGATAAAATCAAATTTAGCTACATACGGGTTTCTGGAAACGGGTCTTAAAGTGCCGTTGTTTACATGCAGGACGAAGGGGATTAAAATAACCGAAGAGTGAAAACAGTTTATAATGAAAGGAAAAGAGAATTAAAGTATAAAAACAGGAAGCAAGAAAGAAAAAGAAAGAACATAGAAAGAAGAAAGGACAGGAAAAGCGAAGGTTAAAATGAGAAAGAAAGGACAGAACGGAAGGAAACAAGAACAACCAAGAAAATAAAGGCAATTATAGGTCAAATTTAGAAGAAGAAAGACACAATCGAGAACGAAAGACTGAGAAGAAAAGAAAGGCGAAGACAAACTACAGAAAGGCATGCTGTAAGATAGAAAAGAGAAACGGATAAAAAAGAAAGAAAGAACGACTACAGAATAAGAGCGAATCAAAGACCGATAACCACATACGCGGGAGACACACGACAAAATGAGGGACAGAAAAAACGTGGATATAGGGGCTGGGAAATACCAAAACACAAAGAGAGGAGACAGAAAAGGCTTTTAAGAAACAGTCACTGACAAAAAGAGAGAAAGGAAGATGGAGAGAGAGAGAAGGGCGGAAAGGTTGAAAAAACAACACAAAAAAAATGAAAAAGCGGGAAAGGAAAACGAAATAGAAAGAAAAAAAAGGAAAGGATATAAGGAAAAGAAAGACAGAAGGAGGAGGAAAAGAAAAAATGGAAGGAAAGTTAAATGAAAAAAGAAGGAAAATATAAAAAAACTTCAAAAATCTTAAAAAAAAAACCAGATAGAACGAAGAGAAAAAATAATTAAAAGGACAAGCAAAGAAATCAATTTGTTAGACGAATGACAAGAAAATTACAGAAGATAAGATTAGCAAAAAGAGAGAAAACTATTTCAAAAAGAAAAGAGGGACAGGAGGAAAAAAGAGGGAGGAAAGGAAAGGGCGAAAGAAAAGAAAGACATGTAACCAATGAGATAGGGGCTCATATCAAATGGAAAAAGTAGTATGTTCAACGTTCTTGGCGTTTGAAATGTGCATCAATCCGAAAGCGTACCACATTCCGAAAGTTCCATTATTCAGAAAGGCAAAGATATTTTCGTTAAATCGGGGGAGGAAAAGTCATTGTGAATGAAAATTCACTGTTTTCATTCCGCAAGGTTTCTGAGAAACGACCTTTCAAATAAACGACCTTTCGGAGCTTTTTTTTTTTTTTTTAGGAGCAAAAAATGGACCCTTCCGAATAAAAATATGTTTTAATCCGACAGATTTTAGTTCGGAAGGTCGATATTCCGAAAATTCGGAGAAGAAGAGGGAAGAAACGACCTTTCGGAGTAGTGACCTTTCGGAGTAAATATCGATGAAATAAAAAATAGGTTTTTACTCCGAAAGGTTTTTATCCGAAAGGTCAATACTCCGAAAATTCGGAGAAACGACCTTTCGGAGTAATGACCGTTCGGAGTAAGACCTTTTGGAGTAAATATCCTATGAAATAAAAAATAGGTTTTTACTCCGAAAGGTTTATGTTCCGAAAGGTCAATAACTCCGAAAATTCGGAGAAGAGAAGAAGAAACGGACCTGGCGGGAGTCGTAATGACCTTTCGGAGTAAATATCCTAGGAAATAAAAAAAAAGTTACTCCGAAAGGTTTTTATTGCCGAAAGGTCGATATCCGAAAAATTCGGAGAAACGACTTTTCGGAGTAGCGTTAATATGTAATGAATTTTCGGAGTAAATATCCTATGAAATAAAAAAACATAGGTTTTTACTCCGACAGATTTGTATTCAGAAAGTGTCGATATTCGAAAATTCGGAGAAACGACTTTTCGGAGTAAATATCCTATGGAATAAAAAAAGTTTTTACTCCGAAAGGTTTTTATTCCGAAAGTCGATATTCCGAAATTAGGAGAAGAAAGAAAGAAACGACCCGTGCGGAGTACTAATGAAGCTTTCGGAGAGTAATAAGTTAATGACCTTTCGGAGTGTAAATATCTAGAGTAAAAAAAAATAGGCTTTTACTCCGAAAGGTTTTATGCGAAAGGTCGAATTCGAAAAATTTGACAACGAACTTTCGGGTAATGACCTTTCGCGAGTAAATATCCTTGAATAAAAAATAGGCTTTTAATCCGAAGGTTTTTATTCCGAAAGGTCGATATTCCGAAAATTCGGAGAAAAGAGAAACGACCTTAGGAGTTTAAAAAAAAACCTTTCCGGATCTATCAAACAACTTCGGATTAATGACATTATTTCATTCGAGATATAGACCTTTCGGAATTAAAATCTTTCGGAGCAATGACCCTTCGGATAAATGATCGACTCGGAGATAAAACCTTCTGGAGTAATGTCTTTATTTCGGAGAGATAAGAGAAGAGAGAAGAAACGGACCTTCGGAAGTAAGTAATAAACGGCTGACAATACCCTTCGGAACAAAAAACCTTTCGGAATTATGAGCTCATAGACCAGTGTGTTCGGAGTAAAGAGTAAGGACGTTCGGAGGAAAAAACATTTCGGCGCAAATGACCACTCGGAAATATCGAACTGTCCCCTTTCGGAATTCATATTAAAAAACGTGATAGAACCCCTTCGGATAAACAAAAAACGTTCTTATCAATGTACTGTAAGAATAAAGATCGTCGGAAAGATGACCATTCGGAATAAAAGACTTCGGAGAAATGACCTCCGGAATAAAACATTTCGGAGAAATAACATTTCGAAATACCCAACTGACCTCGTTAGAATAATGATCAAATTTTATGAAGGCCATTTTTATGCCATAAAAACACTTAGTCAACAAAGCACGGACTGAAAACAATGGGGTAAATGGGGTCAAAATTATGATCACAAAATGGGTTATTTTACTTTTTTAACCACAAAATGGTCAAAATTTTAACCCCATTTTTAGCGGTGCATAGTTGACTGAAAATAGGGTAAAATGAATCCGCTGTATTTAGAGTTTAAGATCACAGCACGATCTCATAAAATCGCAAAACTATCGCTCTGTGCTAGAAAGAAAATATTAATCAACTCTTGAAGGACTCATTTTTTGTAGAGCGCCCCCAATTTTCCAAATATTTTGAGATTTTTACACAGTTGTATTGGTAATTGGCTGGTAAACTATACCTGTGAATAGTAGGACTATTTGTAATTGGAATAATTGGAATAATTCATATCGGAGATCTCCAATAATAGTTTAACGGCTGCTGGAAACGTCCTTCCAATATGGAATAACCGAGAAATTGTGCCATGTACGTGTCTACGCTCATCCATTAGTTGTTCCATCGGTTCAGGATATCAAATTAGAGGTAACTTTCTTGTGGTGGCACTATTTCATCATAGGCGGACATAAACTTAGCATTTCCAGCTCTTCTGTTAAGTACAATCGGGGATCCCAATTCTAATTACAAAATCTTTTATTTTATGATTGAAAGTCCGGCACGTGGAGATGCAAGTCCGGGGTGGACTATCACTCCTTAGGAATTAGTGTCCAAATATGAGACGGACTATCAGTCCTAGTAGAGAATGGTGTGCTGGCTCGAGATGGACTATCAATCTTAATCTGCGCACCCACCATGTTAAAATTAGGCCAAATTAGAACATTTTGGCTTTAAAATCGCAAGATTTGCGCACTTAATTCTTTTTTTAACTGTTTAGCATAAACATGACGCTACCGCGCATTTTTAGGTATTTTCATGACTATATTTGGTAATTTCCACCGACTCTTGATCCCCCCCTTCCATGATGCTGGCGCCGCCGTCGTTATGTATTGATCAAAACTGTCGGGACGCTTTACATGACGTACTGTAAAATCGTCCGTTCTTCACCTATCCAATGGTAAAAACTGACCAATAATTTGACCGGTGGGGAGGGGGAAGAATGAAGGTTATTTTAAATTGTTTAATCTAAACCACAAAGGAAACGCATTTCAAAACTCCAAAAACCGAACCAAATATGCCTATTAAAAGAACACAAACTATAAAAAACGTGTCGAGAACAGGTTTGTTCAGGAGAGTAGCTACCGCAACATGGAACAATAATGTGAATCTTGAACGTTTGTGAAATGATCAGACCAGCACGTCGAACAGTTGCAAGGGAGGAAATTTTGAGATACCAATTTCTCTCAAAATTGATACTTGATCGTTGTAGACAAAACTACCGAGAACGTGTCGACGGTTTATTGGACAAACACGCACGATAGAAAACGCAAACCTGTTTTGAAACTTGCCTGACTATAGATCCTAATCGTGCACGAACAGAAATATTACTGCAATCATTATCTTAAATAAGGCGTATTCGGCTTATCAATTCAGGTTTAATCTAATACATTGGTAAGCATTCACAACTATGCAAAAAAAATGGGTTCGAAAAAATGAGGGCGGCTTCTCTCTAGAAAAGGTCTCTTTAAGATATTATGACGGGTTCGGGACAATTCTTATTTTCTCGTTTTCGTCAAAATATGAATCGCTGAATATCCATTTCGATGTTCATACAAATATCAGTGCAAAAACCGGCTAGATAGGTTCGATTCCTTCACTAAATTGTCATAAATGAAGTCTGCTGTTAACCATAATTATCACAAACATATACATTACAATGTATGTGTATAAAAGCTAGAGGTAAATTAACCCTAGTCTCCCGACCATTTTTTAGTGTTTGACAAAGGTGTTGTAGGGGTTTGACCGTGCTAACAGAAAACTCCCGGGGGGGGTGGTACCACTGTGATGTTCGTTAACTGGAAAAACACCTGATAAATTTGGTCCCACAAGGAGCTTAGAGTTTTTTTCTTCCATGGTATAAAAGACAGTACCAACACCGCCATTATGACGTCACTATGAGGTTCAAATATGAGGAAAAGTACTGTTAATATAGCAACCTCAAAATTTGCTCAAAATATTGTTTCTCTTAATTTTATTTGATGAATAAGATTTCTCACGGGAAAAGTACTTTGTTACTATAAAGAAAAAAGAGAAAGGGGATTCCCCTATGCTTGTCGTGTTGAGAGATGGCACCTGTGTGTTGACATACTAGAGGTGAATTGGAATTTCCCAAGATGTACAAACTAGAAAATGGTCCAACTTGTTTTGCTCTTAAGACACAAAAATCTTGACATTGCTCAGGGGCTTTCCCCCGCATTAGCTATTATCTATTATTGAAGTGATGTAATTTATGCGAATTCCAATTGGTCAACTAGTGTAAGGTTATGTTTAGGCATGATGATGATGTAATGATTATTGTTAGAAAGGGGAATCTAGTTGTGTGAAGTTAAAATAGGTTTTATCTACAATAATGGTAGATTTATGCTTCACACAGTGTCAGGATGTATTATATTTTCAATTCCATGTGAGCAGAGTGCTATAATTATTCTACTGTACTGGGAAACAAAATAGGATTCCAAATTGTGGACAGATAGAAATCGTGGTGATTATCTTGGACTGATATACTGTGGAATATTAGTGTCGTCGAGGGACTTATTTATCCTTGTCGTCTTGAACTGCTGGACAAAAGTTATCTTCAGGACTGAAAAGATTCCTATAGAATATACCATGGATATTTGTGAATTCGCATGCTGTCATTTTGGAGTCTTCGCTGTGAGGACATATCGTTGAACTGCAACACTTCTTGTGGACATTAGTGGACATTCTTGGGGACAATAAGTATCCAACTAATTGTGTGTAATTTTACTATATATTTAATGTTGTTTTGGACATACCAAATTCTTGAACCAATAACAAATCATTACTAGATATAGCTGTGGTCAAAGACCACGAAACCAGCCGGATAGATTCAAACCCAAGCCTAAAACTAACCCTTGCTTCGAAACCTAGCCCCAGCTTCGAAACCTAGCCTAGCTTCTAAACCCAACCATAACTAGATCTGCAGACAGATCTGAGCACAGTCGAGATAGTGACCTTTGACTCTAAACGACCTTCGATCTCGAAAATATTTAAACATAATTTGGATTGTCATAAGGATCATTTCAAATTTCTGCCCGTTAGTAGCATTTTGAAAATTTGACCTTTGACTTCTTAATGACCTTTGTTCTCAAAAATTTTCAACATGATAAGGATGTCATAAGGATCATTGCAGTTAAATTTCAGCTCAATCGGAGGATTTTGAAAAAAAAAGACCTTTGACCTCTTAATGACCTTTGATCTCGAAAATATTTCAACATGTTTAGGATGTCATAAGGATCATTTCAGTTAAATTTCAGCTCAATCGGAGGATTTTTCAAAAAATGACCTTTGACCTCTTAATGACCTTTGATCTCAAAAATATTTCAACATGTTTAGAATGTCATAAGGATCATTTCAGCAAAATTTCAGCTCAATCGGAGCATTTTGACCTTTGACCCTTGAATGACCTCCATTGACTTGTATGGAATTTATAACATGCACCAGTACAAGTAGCACCAATCTACCAATCAGAAGACCTATGTCCGTATTTGTCTTTTTCATATTCTCATTTTTATTTTTTTTACAATTAATAAAGAGTGGTAATCTATTATAACCATGCTACGCTACAAAATCAACTTGAATATTCTTTTGGTTTTATTTCGCATTTTCTTGACTAAGGAGAAAAAAACATAGAACCGCCAAACATAAGCCATCTAAATTGAAACCTTCCCCGGGAATGTAGCCGCACCTGAAATACGATTTGTTTGCATTCATCAATAGAGTAAAAATATTTTATTTTGTTTTTTCATGGGATTTGCCGGACTCTCCAGACAATAATCCTTTAAAGGGCGACTTGACCGGAAGGAATTGAAAGGGAGCGCTGCAATTAAAATATAAATCCCCCTACAATAAAGTACAGGACTATATTATAGGTGAAGCGGAGTTGTGACCTTACATACGTTACGTTTAGAAACCAATTCCTAATATCTCCTATATCGATTGTTAATCCTCATGTAAGTAGATTTAACCTTTTCTACGCACACGGCTGGTTAAATATCTGTTTTATTATATAAAAGTTAGATCAATTGTGCACAAGGCTCGTTTATTTGTGTTTGAAAGGTATTTCTGACCTTTGACGTCTACGAGACGTCATAACAGAATTGGG
>JAMKCH010018873.1:0-21671 GCA_023653785.1 Ophioderma brevispina
AATCAGCTTCAGTTAGATGATTTTATAAAATCAGAATGTGTGTTTGAAAATTCCTTTTGAAATCTATCATTTTATGAAGGATTTCTGGATTTTATTTTACGATCACCGCTAGGCAGAAATGCGGAACAAAGTGGAACCTCTGAGAACTTGACTGGGACCGGCTCCACAAGGCCGACTCCAACAGAAAAACAGAGAAGTTCAACACGGATCAATTGACTTGGAGAGAGTATTGCCCTGTACAAGGAAGAGTACGCCCAGCTCATCAGCCAACACAGCTCAAATCGGATGCAGAAGCTGTTGAGATAAGTAAGGGCATTTTTAGAATGTGTTAACATACTTTCCATGGCAGCAGCGATACATTTAGAGAATAAAGATGATAATTTTTTGTTTTGGCCATCTTAAGATGGTGTCATAATGGGGTTCGAAGAGAGGGCAGGAGATAAGCTGATGGATGATATCCAATCTTTTTGAGATGTGGCTGTTGGATCCACCATGTAACTTTTGCTTTTTATCACATACTTTTTTTGTCAAAATAGGTTAATACATCATTCATTTTTTACTCATTTAAATATTGCACTCCTCTTTAAAACAATGTAAATCCAAGAACCCATGTCAATCGCACTGGTTGATCGTACGCTGGGTAAATTGCATTTGCGTACAGACGTGACATGCATGAAGCAGTATAAATGCACCGTTTGTGCATGTCATAATTCGACTACACCGTTAATGCTGCACACAATTATACGCTTTGACTATGGTTGTATTTTCTTGGGATGGTTTTTCTTACAGGTTAACCGCAGTAGCCCTTCTGTTGCGCATCCTGTCACATTAACGAGACCGTTGGGAGGCAGGTAGTGAGGGTTTCAAGGCTCAGATGTCCACCTCTGGGTGACTGTCCTGCCTGTCGTCTGCTTCATGTCGTATGCGGGTATGACTTTGACAAAAAAAAGCCATATGAGGACTCCCTGTGTCCTCAGCTGGACGTCACATCTCCAGCAGGCTCACATTCAGTACCGACATGATATTGCTTTAGTTGAGGTTAGAATGATAGAATTATATTTTCATACTATAGTTTCCCTCTGAACCAAAGGTGTTTTTCTTTTCCACTATAACTCATGCTGTCATATGGGATAAAAAAAGTTTTGACTAAGTATCTGTACATTTGCTTGGATGTGTGTATGTTGTGTGACAATTCTTAAATGTGTCATTGATTAAAGCACGAGTAGGAGCAAAGAATCCTTGTTATGCTTTATGTGTAGAATTTGGAGTGTATCACTTGTTTATACCACTAACTCAATGGTCAATTTTCTTTTGGTATTTATAAAACATTCTTACAAGATCCCTTTGCTATTTAATATAATATGTACCCTTTATATGTGGGGTAATGTATGATTATTTAAATTGGCCAGGGGATTTTTCTTCGTACCTCAGTACTCCAATGCTGATGAGCGTCTTCGCTGGCAGGCAAATGCCCTCCCCCTCAGACTATTTGTTGCACAGAGAACGCATCATGTTGAAACGCTCCAACCGCTACCACTCACATTGTATCCATCTGGCAGGCTACTGAATGCATCCTCAATCGAATACCGAGAAAGAGGAATTCACAAAGACAAGGTAGGCTGAAAATGCCAAGCAGTGTTCCCATTTAAAAAACATGTCAAGAATCAAGCCAGATAATACCAAAACTAGCTGTACTATAGATATTTAGATATTTACAGTCACATTAAATTCATATTTACATGGATTTTTTTTTCTTTCTCAAATTATTCATGTAACATAGACTTTATGTTTCAACCCTTAGTGCATACGGCTGTTCACTTACAGGGCTATAAGGTATAAACGGTTAGGAAATCAGCGATATGTAAACATGTGCATATAGATTTCAGGTCTATTTGATTGGTTCACAGAGGTTAATCATGTAATGAGCATCAGAGATACTGTAAGAAAGGTCATTCACCTTGGGGGTTCGAAATTTGTGTTCATTTAACCTCACAATAGCTAAAAGAGGGTGTACATGTGTGTTTGCGACACAAGTTCAGACCTTTTTAATTATTGTTTTTTATCGACAGCTTCTGGCTATGCCTTCCGCAGACTTGGAGAGTCATTGCGTTTTGGATAACCCACTGCTTGTTTACAGGGTGAGGAAATAATAAGAAGCAATAAGTAAAAAGAAATTATTATTCCTCGTATTATTGAGTTCCAACCTCAGTTTTCTCATGGTCAATAAATGTGGGTGTAGTAGTAACATCCCTTTATGTAGTACTTGTAACTATGACCATGTTGTTCTTCGACAAATTTAAATTGTAAAGCCATGCTTGCTCATCATTAATTCCAAATCGTACCTCTGTATCGTTTCTTATATGGTATGTGTTTATATAAGTATTCATAAGAATAGGTTGGATAAATAATTGAATAGAAAGTCTTTAAAAGCAATTTTTATATTGATTGCAATAACCAAATTATCGTTGATTTTTGATTTGGCCTTGTGGTTTTGGAGAGCTATGATCCAATCTCGAACACCATTTTGAACCATGATATGAAACATTCTGTCTGCTCTGTAAGACCCAAGACATTGTCACCATCAATTGTAATATTTTTAGATGAAATCTTTGTGTTACAGGATGTGGAGAGTTACGATCCAATCTTGAACCCTGTATTGAACCGTGAAGTAAGACGCACTGGTGGGCGTGTGCTCATTAGTCTGGGAGATCAAGACATTGATTTGTCACCATCGTTCATGATATTTCTCTCCACCAGAGATCCAACGGTAAGCTGAAAAATCTAACAACAAGAAAAAATAATAAGTCAAATTAAAGGTGCAACGAGAGATTTCAAATTACAGGTGTCCCTAAAAATGTGAAAATTCTGATTTTTGCACTAATGTAAAGCTTTCCATTAAAAATGTCCCCATCTGAAAGGATTAAGCTGAGAAATGTTTCTTTGGTACAAAAATTGTGAATTTTTTAATTTTGTATAGGAGCAAATATGAAATTCAGCCTATGTTTTATATTGAAATATAAGCAAATCAAAATCATAATTTTTCCCTCTTTTAAGACATTCCTGTAGCCAAATACAAGGTAAGAAATCTTTTGAGTGTCTAATCTATATGAATTACTATTATGACACAATATTTGGGTGCCGCAAAATCTCTCATTGCACCTTTAAGCTTAAGATGATGTTAGTAGATTGGAAGGCATTATGTAACAGCTACAAGTAGCAAACATAGTATTCAAAATACCAACTAAATTGTAACCGAGAGATGTTTCTTGTAGTAAGAGCATTCAACTTAAAGGTATGTATATGTGTTGTAAAAACTTTCAGTAGTGATCCAAAACCATTGCAAACAGATTAATGCAAGTACATATAATTCAAGTAATTTTCGTTCTGGGTTTATTTTTCCATTTCAGACTGAGTTCTCTCCTGACATCTGTTCCCGTGTTACCTTTGTCAATTTCACCGTGACCCGCAGCAGTCTGCAGAGCCAGTGTCTCAACCGGTTGTGCTGATGGGCAAGTCTCCCTATTCCCCATTGTTTGTGTTTCACAATATGTTTACATGCTCTCTTGGAGCTTGAATTGTTCTGCAAATAGACTACAGTCGTATAAACAGTACAATTGGTCAGTTATCGATGATTACATGCATTATTGACAATAAAGATTTGGTCTTGAATCAATTAAAGAATTGTGGTCAAGCAGTATATTCAAATTCAAAACAATTGCTCCTCTTGGGTGTTAGAAATGCTTCTAGACTAAAAGACTTAAAATCTTGACTACATCAAACAGGTTTGTGACATAATCCCTACTAGTCTAATCTACTTTTGGTAACTGACCAATATTTCCTTAGAACAGTACAGTGATCTGCCTTCTGTGTGCGCGATCATGATCCATTATAAGGGTGGTCAATCCAGAACCTGTCCTAGACTTCATCAAGGCAGTGCGCTTTAATTAATTCATACAGTCCTCTGTACACAATTTTGGAATATGCCCTCGCACGGCAAGTCTCGGGGTGTGTGCACATCGCCTTCCGCATTTATTTTGTGTGTTTTGTTTTTCTTTATTTTTCGGGATAAATCTTCCTGTACTTTCCTGCAAACGATTGGGCAATACAGACTAAGACGGCATTGATGCATTGCTGGTCAAACCAATTTATACTTCCGTCTGGCCAGCATTGTTTGTTTACTGTCCGTGATGTGTCTTGTGGAATAAAGAAAGGGTTCAGTTGAAGAATCTGGGATGAATCAATCAGTTAGTAGGTAGAATCTCCCCTTATGATAACCGCAATATACTTTGACACATTATGCTTCACCGAACTATCCCTCTTTGCGCAAGAGCCTCGGACCGCTTCGTCTTCGACAACACGCCCCCAGCGATACTGGTTGAGGCATCTTTGACCAAGGCTAACTCTTGATATAGCATTACTTCACTTTACAGATTCGATTAAGTGGTACATGTAATTGAGAATGTTTCAGTTTTGATAAATGTCCTTTGCAGTTGTAGAATATAGATAACAAGCTCTGCATTTTACTCTTACCCAGGTATTGAAAGCAGAGCGACCAGATGTTGATGAAAAGCGGTTCAGATCCTTCTGAAACTGCAAGGTAGGTACAGCACAAGTAGAAAAGTCAGGAATACATAATATTTTGGACAAGTGAAAAATATTTTTGTTTGATTACATATTTTCAGGGATCACTTCCATGTACAAAAGCAAAAAAAAAAAAAATCTGAATTCCTCCCCATTCAAATAAAGATTTCTTGTAGGATTATATGTCAAAGTTTGGTATCATCCCAGGGGGAAGGAACGATAGACTTTGACCGAAACTTATTTTGCTCTCTGTGCAGGTGAATTCCATCTGCGTCTACGTCAACTGGAGAAGTCCTTGTTGCAGGCACTCAATGACACCAAAGGAAGAATTCTGGATGATGACAGGTAATCTGAAGTTATAAACCAGGCATAAAAGATTTACTTAGTTTAATTTGTGAGGTGATTTGGATTTATTCTTTCCATCGAGATGGGAGAGGAAAGGAATTATTCTTTAGCTTCCCAATCAGGATTTGAATGCATGTGATATGGAGCTTGGTCGTGTAGACTGTCTCCCACATTGATGGTATCACAGTACTACAGTCCTTGTTGGCTCAGTGATACTGCCCAACAAGTAATCGTAAGGTCCTAGGTTCAAATTGCTGTCAAGAAAGTAACTTAATTAATTTCTTGTGGAAGAATAAAATATATGTCCAAACAATGAAGATGATGAACATTATTCCTCAGCACATCCTAAGGACAAGTTTTTGAGAATTATTTGGGGTTACTATTATTGTTTTCACTATTGAGAACAACATATTTATATTTGTATTTAAGTATGAAATTCGTAGTGTGTACACGGGCATATCGTGTTACTGTACAGTGTAGGAAGTGCGAAAGGAATGTGCTGCTTGCACGGTTTCTACAGTGTATCCCAATGCCATGCTTAAGTTGCACTTCCATTACATGCTGCATACGTGCACTTAAGCAATAAATTTGTTTTTAATATTGTGATATTCATGCTGTAACAGCATGAAAATATGCATTGTGTAAAAAAATGCAAATGGTGCGCCCGCAGGCGGAGTGCCCATCTCTCTGTCATTGGCGTTTGGGCCAGACTCCCTCATATAATGTTGCTGTGGGGGGTTCGCCACTCCTCCCGCACAGCGAGTCTGTTTTGCATTCCTAGCATATGCTGGTACCCATTTATACTCCTGGGTGGAGAGAGGCAAGCGTGGTAAAGTGCCTTGCCCAAGTGCACAACACATTGGCGACAGCAGGGCTCGAACACACAACCTTATGCTTATGAGGCGAGCGCTGATCCACTGCACCACATGTGCCCTCATTGTGTAGACGTGCAACACACATCCACATAGATCTGGATTTTGGAAGTACCACATCCGATGCCTCGTATATAGCCCCCCGCCATAAGGAGAATTTTAAAAAAAAAAAGAAAAAAAGGCCATGTCAACCTTGAAACTGTTTATGTTGAAATAATCTCTGTAGAAATACAGTTACAATCAACAAAGGAAGTTAAATTTCACAAATCTATCCCTTTCCAGTTACCTACTGTGCAGTGCTGAAACTGAACATCGCAGGGTGTTCTAGAATGTATACTGAGAAAATGAATCACTCAATCTCTCTTACAGCATCTCTCACACTTGAGACACTGAAGGAAGGAAGTCACCGAGGGCTCATAAAGTAGAAGAGACTGATGTAATCATGGCAGAAGTAGAGACGACATCCCCGCATACATGCCGCCCCTGCCTGCAGCAGTATAATACTTCACACTGAAAGCTCGCAATCCTGGTAGGTCACTAGATATGGCCAATTTCAACAAGGAATGAAGGGTATTTATGTCCATAACTTCATTTCCCTACTTGCCAAAAAAGCATTTACTTTAAATTTTCCCTAGATTTTCCAAACAATAGAAACATCAAATTGTTTTCACATAATTGGAAGAAATTGTAGTAGTCAATGATTGCATGCGTTTAAGTATTTTCTTTGCGGAAGGATCCTCGCTTTTCTAACTTAACTTTGACAAACAATGGCTAAAATGATAGTTCAGATATAAACCAAAGAACAATCCTCACACAGCAGTATTGCTTGAGTGTGAGGTGTATCCGTTCACCCCTTTAGCTGGGACAAAACCGGATTTAAAACGTTGGTTGAACTACAAAACCATGAAGTATGCCAACTGTTCGACCCCATGCAATTGTCTCTTAAGATTTAAAGGTGGCATTTGTGATTCCAGCAACCTCTGTTTTATCCATGTTTCTCTAGATATCCTTGAGAAAAATGTTTTCAGAATTTGAGTTGATCCAATCTGCGGGTTTTGTGTTCTGAGCAAATGCCTATTTCCCATGGTCCCTAGCCCTGTGGGGGGGCTTGTCATTTCTGTCCCATTTACGGACCAAAAAACAAAATGGCAAATTTCTTATGGGGTTGTTGGGGAAGGGTAGTGAAGGTGAAGGTTGGGCTTTCAATTAGTGAAATCAGGAGCTTGTAGGTTCGAACTCTGGCCAGGTTATCAATTTACCAAATGGTGGTAGTTTTTTGGAACTCCTTTGTCCATGATTGTAGAAAGATAATGATCCTGTATTTTATAGCACCCTCTATAGGTCTATTTCCCATAGAGATTTGTGTAAAACGAATTTTTCCATAATGAGTTATAATTAATTTTCCCAGAAATGTGATAAAATTTGCACAGAGTAGTCTGGTGGAATACCTGATCCATTCTGTGTATTGTTTATATTTGTATTGTTTTTTTTTGGTTGTCCTTAATAAATGAGAACTTTCAACAATTGTGTATTACCCTCCCATGTGTATTTGTTCTTCTGTAGGTACATTTCCTGTACCAGCACTCGTTGCAGTTCTTCCTAGAGATCTTCAACTCAGTCCGTATGAGATCCCCACACCAAAGGAGTGACAGAGCACTCCTCTCGCCTCTATCATCAGCAGGGACTTGTTTCCCGGTTTCTTTCAACCGTGTTTGCGATGGGGGGGGGGGGGGGGGGGGGGGGGGGGGGGGGTGGGGGGAAGGGGGGGTGGGTTGGGGGGGGGGGGGGGGGGGAGGGGGGGGGGGGGGGGTGGGCATGCTGCCCTCAAGACCGCATGCAGTTTGCCTTCTACTGTTTCGGATCCACCTCAGAGGATGTCTAGGTAGTTGGGTTTAAGAAACGGATCAGAAATAGCATCTTTACCTTTCTCATATCAGTATCTAGCAGTTAACCCTGTGAACTACCAGACAATTTGATTAGTTATTTGCAGTGTTATAGAGATGTACTAACCAATCGGAGACCTTGTAAGAAAGGCTTGAAGGTGCCTACTGATATATAGGTCTAGTTTGATTGGCTATTCCAAGTGATAATCAATTATGTAATGTATAGCCAATCAAAATATTGTAAGTGTGAGACTCGTGGGGGTTCAAGGAACCACAAAAGAAACAGCACATTGACCTTAAATTATAGGCCTTAGCTTGTCACGCACAAAAGCAAAATTTGAGGAAAGTATTAATTTGGGACAAACTGACCAAAAGAAACATGCACCTACCAAGAGGGTCCATAGCGATATTATTTATTGTGACATCATTGGATTGATAACAGGGGGGGGGGGGGGGGGGGGGGGGAGGGGGGGGGGGGGGGGGGGGGGGGGGGGGGGGGGGGGGGGGGGGGGGGGGGGGGGGGGGGGGGGGGGGGGGGGTTATATATATCATTGATATTAAATTAGATAGCCAGTAAAGGTTAAGGTCACTCGTCAGGCTGGCGGCATATGCTGGATACATTTTGGTCATTCCATTGTGCTAAAATAGCCGGCTAACTGACCTTTTACTCACCTACACTTTTCTTGTGATATCTCTCAATATTTCCATCCCAGTTATCTTATAGTGAACCATTATGACAGGAATTCCAGCATTTCCTGCGTGGTGCAGAACCGACCCTCAAGAGCAAGGAGTTGCCGCAGTTTGAGGGATTGTCCCCAACAGGTGAATCCATGCTCCGATTGGAACAGCTGCCCTCCTTTGAGGGACATTCAGATTTGTTGACTCCTATGATGTAAGTCTATCTCTTGTTTGGTCTGTACAACTCTATCAGATCTGAATTTTACTCTTCTGTAAAGAATCCTCTAAGCTAAAACAGTGCAAGTGTGCTCACCTCACTTCTCCTAAATTACCCTGTCTTTGCAGTACACATATGATTTGCTGCTGAATCTTTAATGTCTCGGTGCTTTTGTTACGGTATCAGGACAACTCGCCCCCTTGCCATCTCACACAACCCTGCAAGTCGCGCCCCCCAAAACGTATAATGCCTGCCAAGTCGCCCCCCCCCAAATACATATTGGCCTTGCCAAGTCGCCCCCCAAAAACGTAATTCCTTGCCAACTCATCCCCTGCCAACTATATGTACTATATATCAAAATCAATACCCAATCGCACCATTTTGAAACCGATTTTCAAAATTTTTCTCACTTCGGATGGGGGCACCCCCCCCCCGTGCGTCGCGAGCGTAAAGGTAGCCCTGGGACTTTAATAGCTGGCGACAGCCCTTTCATTAAATTCCCCGCAATAACATGTTATTTCTAACATTCGGCATTTGCCATCAGAACCCAATATTGCTATCTGCATTAATCAAGGGACCCTCAGGACAACAAAGGGAAAGATGTTTTATGGTCAGAAGTCCGATTTAATGAGGAGGAAACCAAAGTGCTCGGAGAAAACCTGCTAGACGAGTATGGATCGGCAACCAAATTCACACTGGCTCGACCGGGAATCGAACCAGGCCCCCTTGGTGAAAGTGAGCGATTCGCCCGCTAACCAACACTCCCTCCTAATTGAAATGACGGAATTATTGCACACTCAAAACTAAGGTTTCTGTAGAATTATGGAGTTATTTCAAGTATCAACCGCCTAGCCTCTCCTCAAGAAGTAAAGGTTACGACCATCGGAATATCCAGGTGCAGATTGGGAAAAATCCATAACCGATTTTTACCTTTTGGATCAACGAAACGTCCATATTCAGGTTCTTTGAATATATTTAGGCCTATATATTCCCTCCAAAATATGAATGATTGTTATATGAACTAGTTTCTGCTAATTTCCTTTAAATTTTCGCCATAAATAACTTGTTCTATTCCGCATACATAAAGAGAATTTTAGATCTGGTCATATACGGATTCTCTAATTTTAGAAAATAACTACCTTTGCTTGGTAATGGCTATCGCAAACTCCTTTTATATTTTTTCAAAATACTTATACTCTATACAATAGCTAAGGGGGGGGCGTTTGGGCGGGCAAATACTTTTTTTGGGGGGCGACTTGGCAAGGCATTACTTTTTTGGGGGGCGACTGGCAAGGGATATACGTTTTGGGGGGCGAATTGGCAGGGTTTGAGATTGGAAGGGGGCGAGTTGTCCAGCATTCTATTGTTACATATTGATTAGTATTGATTGATATAAGTTAACTTGCATGGTATCTAACCACTATCCCAGTTTGAAGAGTGCAATAAATATCAGTGTGAATTAAACATGGCTGTGAATTGGTGCTTGAAATAACTGGCTGAGTAATGTTGCAGCTTCGATGATTCAACTTGATTATATTTTGATGTTTTTTTTGCTCTCTTTCACCCCTTGGATACTCTTTGCTCATGGCTTTAACCGCCCTGCTAGTAAAGTCATGCAAGTTGGCAGAACGTGCATGAAACCAGTGAGAATGTTGTAAACTATCCTATGCTTGCCTAATAACTACTGTGTTTAAATTTGCCCTTTTATCTTCTCTTCTATTCTTTGCATGGTGTAATGTATTCTGTAAATACCGTCTGTAAGTAGACATTGCAGTCCCCCTGCTTTCTTTTTATATTGTAATCCCATCCTGGGGGGTGGGGTTTCATTTGGACTACAGGGAGCATTAAAGCAAAGTAATGTGGGATCTATATAACAGGAGTTGAGTTCAGTAATTCAAAAAAAAAACCAGTCACCATCTTTTGACTAGATAGTGGGAAATGTTTATATGCCGATTTTCAAACATCACTCATAGTGGCCCAAGGGTCTATTTTCACGATTTCTTGACAAAACAAAAGAACACTGCTCTGTTGACCATAGGTCTTTGATTTGTCTAATATATCGACACACATGAGTAGATTGAATATTGTTTATGTGACAGTAACATCAGTAACTTGACACTCACTGGCCCATTTAAAAAAAAAATTTTTTTTGGACATCAGTGTTTATGAATTAACAATCATGGAATGCGTCCTGTATGAACAGATTAAAATGTATTGGAACGCAAGAATTCTATTTCTTACCAGCTGACCTTGCTTGGTTCCCACTCTACCCTCTGCATTTCGAGTTTGCAAATACTGTTTTTATCCTCTTATGTTCTCCTTAATTTTAACATGAGGCTGTATTACGAGCTATCTTCCATCTGATTATATCGAATACGATTGTTTTGATATTTAGTAGAATAGACACTTTTATTGGCCATTGGATGTACATTTGCCCAACTATTTAAAGCCTCATGATTGTTTAAACGAGAAGATATTCATGTCAAATACACAGCTAACAACAGCGTATAAAATACTAACGCTTAGCAATCTTGAACATATGTAGATGCTCTGACATATTAGATTGCTTTAACAGATGTAGATGCTTTAACGATATGTAGAATAACATCTACTACTAATTTCATGTAATTAGACCTTTTCAAATAAACGTGTGCATCACTAGTGCTTCACAGGGTGAAATAAGCTTAAGCGTTGCACCCAACACCCCCGCTTATTGGGGTCTTTCAGTGTTTTGGTAAACTTGATTTGAAAAGGTTTCTATTTGTGTATGTTTTGGGGGTTGCACTGGATGTTTGCTCTAATTAATATCATTTTTGATTATTCTAAATTGTGTATATTTTTTTTAAGTAAAATGTTATCTTGTGTGCCCTTTTTTCTTTGGAAATTAATGCATACTTATTTTCAATTTAAAAAAAAGAATATTGGGCATTTTAATGGCCATTTGTGCATTAATTTATTTTTTACATCTGGCAATTTATAAAGGTGATTTTTCATTTGCACAATGTCCTATTCTAGAAGAATATATAATATAATTTTAGCAAGAATCCACTAAGGACGTAAAACTGCAAGACATGATATCCAAAACCCTATATGGCATTAATTGAAAATATGTAATTGCATCTTGGCCATTATAAGATCCATGTTGTTTCGAAACAGTGAATATCCCCTCGTCTTTTTGTTTTGACTTTATTCATGTGCTTTTTACTTGTACTATTAAATTGTATGCAACCTGCTTTGCCCATGCTTATTTTATTTTAAATGCAAACTATATGACATAGTTTTTATGCATACTTCAATTCAAAGATCACCTCATTGTAGTGTCATTACACAACTATGTCATATATGCATTCATTTGCATTTTGTTTTTTGACTAACATACCTGATATTACTGTGGCATTGTTATCTTGCATTGTAGATATTAACTACCATCGTAACATCAGCAACAAGACTGTTTGGTGAATCCCCAAGGCGTTAGTACTACATTTGTTGAATCTCCTCTGCATGCAACTCTTCTCAATACACACCTATTCCATCAATACTGAAACTGGTGCTAACGGAGCTAAAATGCTTCAATAAATGCTCTTGTGCTAGAAATACCAATGTTTCCATTCTTTCAATTTGCAGTACAGTTCAACTGACCATGCACATAAGCATTGAGAAAATTAACAAATTGGTTGGAGTGTTACCTTGTGGCGAGGGTGCTTTGCACGAATCATTTTTGAGCAGGTGCCATATGGGACCACTTTCAGCTTTGGGTTTACCAATCTTTTGATTCAAAGGGTTGCAATTTTGTTCATATGTTTGTAGTGAGTACAATTTTAAAGTTAATTTTGGTTTAAAATTTGAGCCAAAATTGGGACCTCCTGGTCTAATTATTAAAAACTGATGTAATTTCAGAATCGCTTGTGACATTGAAAGGATACCCGAACCCAACTCAAGTACCCCTGGGTATTTAGGATAACAAGTTAATGTGTATCGGCCAACTGAACTGTGCCCTTGCAGTTGAGATTAGGATTTCTGTAGTCTTATCAGCAGAATTGATAACTCATTTAAGAAATCTTAACAGCGTACAGTTTTTGTTGAATTGACAGTTTCTTGGAAATGTGAAGCGTAATTTGAGTTACTGTTAAACTGACTTTTATTTACTGTTAAGGGAACATGAGTTACTTTTTTTTAAAGTTAACTTAAGTTTATGGTTAAGGTAACAGGATAACTCTTCATTAAGGCAAAGGCTATATACACGGCCATATTTACTAAATTCAAGCAAGGGGGGGGGGTGGTAAGCTCTTAACCTTTGGGTTTATTTCACTGATTTTACAGTGGATTTTTAATTAATACAAATAGAAAAACATTAAATGAAATAAGGATTCGGTGAAATTTTGATCCAGTGACTTTCTTCTTTGTATCCATTTATTACATAATGCTAAGAAACCAATCTGGCAGGAATGCATTGATTTTGTGTTACTTAAAGAAGAGTCGCAAAGGAAATCTGACACAGATCGCATACACAAGCTTATTTTAACTATCAAATACAAGTTTGCCATGTATATAGCCTCTGGTTTCAGCTACTCGCTATTCGTATATGTTGACACTACCTTTCTGGTAAATGGTAATGCTTTACCTTACTAATGGAGAATTTTGTGATTGTTGTTAGTGGTTGTCTGTTTGGGAAATTGATATATTAAACCAAATCTCATATTATGTTAATTAAAGATACATATTCTAGCAACGGGTTTTAATTAGTAAACTTGGTGACTCTTCTTATTCTTGTTGTGGTTCTATAACCTATCGAACTAGTACAGAGGAGGCCTCTGTTGGTTCTATTTGGATTATTGCATACACGCTGTTTGACCCCAATTCAATCTCATCTTATTTTAGAGCTATTTTAAACATTGGCGACACAATTTTTGACAACTGATATAAGTGGGGACACAGAAGGCTCTTACCAACTCAAAAATCAGAAAAAATCCATTCGCCGGGAATCTTGCCATACTAGGCCTACAAAGGTCATAATTTTGTATGTTATAGTGCTCTCTATATGCTCTTTCCCATAGAAAGACGTTAAACTCGATTTTATGAAAAATCATATTGCCCGCTATGAATTTTCTCAAATTTGAACACAGGATGTAGAATATGGTATAATACTCCAAATCGTTTTCCAAAAGTGTGTCGCTGTCGATATTTTTTGTTTTTTATTCTCATTCTGTTCATAATAAATGAGACGATCAAACAGCTGTGAATACCAATAAATCCATTCTGTTGATACCATCTGTAAATATTAAATTCCGAGGCATGATCATTAAAATATCTGGGTGAAATGTGGGAAGGCATATGCATGCTCACAAATGTTATGTTCAGGACAAAGGTCCATTAAATACTCTTGTTTAAATTGTAAATATTTATGGCATGTTCAAGAGGCAAATGTTATTAATCTATACAAGAATAAAAAAAAACCAATTAGTTGAATCTAAAAACTCTTTGTTTTAAGGCCAACAGGATCAGGGTTTAGTTAGGTACTTAGAAATAGAGTTGCTGCTTTATTTATTACGAAGAGAATAATTTAATAGAGAATTAAGACCTATATACTTGCATGTTTGGTAATTTAGCTTGTGTGTATCACACAATTGAATGCAAAGAGCCTATGGTAGATTGTGAAAAGGTAAGTGTCAGAGAACAGGATTTAGAAAATAATGTTCAATCAGGGACAGGGCTGAGAAAAGGAAATTGACTTTGAGTTTGAATTTCTACTCAGGGTTTCTTTGAATGGATGGTGTCTGTGTACCCAGAGAAGAACGTACCAAACTGCTGGAAGGAAGTTACACCACTCAGTGAGTACTTTAGTAGTTATAAAAAAAAAAAATCAAAATTTGATGTCATACTGTACAATTCAAATATTCATCATAAAAATCTTACAAACATTTTAGTGTTTTCTTCTATTTCATGTTGTATGTACTGGATCATTCTATTTCCTTCCCCATTCCCTTCTCTTGTCTTCCCTTTCCATTTTCGTCCTCACTCCTTCCCTCCTCACGTTCTCTACTATAAAAAAAATCAGGTTCAGGAATTGTATTACAAAGTTGTAGTTTTCTATTTAAAGGACATAGATTTGAGCTTAGCTATTTCACGCAATCATTAGTATATGGACAAGCATAATGCATTATGCAAAAAACACAATTTGTTAGAAAATTAAGGGCACCATTCTTGGGAAATCTCCGAGTCGGCCTTTAACTACTCCTCCCCTATTCCTTTCCTTACTCTTTCCCCTTTCCATGCTCCTTCTCCTTCCCCTTTCCATGCTTTTCTCTTTCTCCTTTCCTTACTCCTTTCTTCCTTTTTCCCTCCCACATTTCCATCTGATTTTTCCATCCCCCTTGCTCTCCTACTCGCCCCACTTCCTCTCCCCTTCACCTTGAGAAATATTTGTTGTAAGTCAGCCCCTCTCATTGTATCAATCAAAGTTTCCTTGCAGATAATTAAACGTATTTCACTCTGTACCATTTTCCACACAAGGTGCTATTGGACAAGCCATTCATCGCCTTCTGGTCATTCAGACATTCCGGCCAGACAGGTTGCTAGCAGCTAGTCACCTATTTGTCAACTCCATATTTGGAGAACACTTCCTACATTCAGCTGAGCAAGAAATGGATCTGGCCAGTGTTGTTGAGAATGAGGTAAGAAAGCATCTCCATAAGATAACTTGACTTTATTTCACATAGAAGTTACCAGAATTCATGTGCAAAAGTGGTAGATTGTGTATTGATTATCCAGTAAAAAATATTGGTAAATTTCTAAGGTTGCAATAATACCAGGTTTCATGATTACAAGAACTTTATGGTATGATCAAACTATTAGTGTGATTTTTAGTTTGGTACTTTGTTCAAAGTGAATTTCTGTTCTTCCAAAGTTGCATTTGCAGATATTGGGTAGTGATGTCCAAGAGAAGGAACAAGATTTTCTAATTCCATTTTGTAGTTGAAGAGTTCAAACCCCCAGTGTTGATGTTTTCAGTTACTTCTATGATGCCAGTGGACTGTGGATGACATGGCTGCCGGAACGCAACAAAGGAATCATCTTCCATTGCTATTGGTGAGTAGTATTGTATAAATATATATAAATATGAATATGAAAGTGATAGTGAGGTACGTCTTTCGTTGTAATTTAGAGAGATACGCTGCTAACTGTAATATGCAACTCGGGCAAGGGGCAGGAATTATGACACTGAGATAGAAAGATAATCAGCAAAACCAATAAAATACAAAAAATTGTGAAATTTGTAAAACTTGGTAACTTGGTAATCAAGTTGCTAGGCTGTGTAGATTCAGTAAGAGTAGACTTGATTACTGGGCGGGTTGATAATGAGAATAACTCAATTTTCAAAATTGTCTCTTGTTTGAGTGGATTGGAAAGTGTCACATATATTAAATAGTTTTGTTGATGAGAGTTGTTTACAAAGTATTATGTGAATTTTCTCTTTCAGGATCTGCTGAAGGTTTCAACCAGGCTGAAAAGGCCATTAACTCTGCAGCCAAATCTGGCCGGTAAGGACTATAGATTTCTATTTCTTGATGTATCAGTAGTGTACAGTGTGTAATCCAGCTTAGGTACTGTACTGATATTCCAGTAAATAGCATGGCTTGTCTGTGAGTACATATACTCTGGCTCATAATTTCTTGGACATGTTACTAAGTACGCCCGCTTCCCCGCCAAAACAACGCACTGTTGGATTGCACGTCAAGCACAGTTCACGCAAGAGATACGCGCGCGTATGTCATGTCCAAGAAATTATGAGCCAGAGTATAGTGCACTACAATGAATATCATCGCTTGTTGAATGCTACAGTAACGATGTGACCAGGGATATAAAGGAAATACTCTTTTATTTCAAACAATGCATGTACTTTTTTTTAAATTGAGAAAATGGATGGAAAAGCTGATCTTGATGCAGTGCATCATCTGAGAAAACAACTAGAATTTAACAAAGGGTGGTACAGAATCATTTATGAGCAAATGTGTCTGATGCTGGTAAACTATAAGAATAATTGGTAATGTGCAGTCGAGTTTTTATGGCCAAGGATACAACCTATAAATAATAATGATACTGCATACCCTTATTTCTATTCTTTTACCTAATAAATAAATGCTTGTGTGAGTTACATCCATCCACCATGTATAGGACTGCACATATTTTTTTAAACTATAGAGCTGCATAACATAGAGTTTGAAATGTGTTGTACTGTCTTGCAATTGAAACACATTCTTGACTCATTGATGTAATTTAAGGGCAGTTAGAGGTAATAGAATATATAACATATTTTTATTCATTCAGTTTAAACTCAAAACATTTTTTTGGGGTAGTGTTTTTTCCTAAATTAAGATGCCAAGTTTGATTTAATGATACATAACAAGTGGTGTGGCTTTTGTTTTATCAGTTGGGTGATGCTGAAGAATGTGCACCTTGCTCCTCAATGGCTGATGCAGCTAGAGAAGAAGATACACAGCCTGTCTCCACATCCCAACTTCAGACTCTTCCTCACCATGGAGATTAACCCCAAGGTAGGCAGCATTGTATACGCTGAAAACTCCCATAACCAAAATGAAGCATTCCTTTTGAGCATGTAGCGCATAATGGTGGTGATGCTATTTCAATATTCAGAATGATTTTGATACCAAAATCTCAATTTAGATGAAGTAAAGTGGGTGGACGAGGTTGTCAATCATATCACCCATCTTTAAAGTATTAATGATATGGATATATTTCTTAACTATATTTTTAAAAATGCATCCCAGCAAAATTTTAGGCCTCGGGTATGGCCAGCAAAATTTCCTTTGTATATCAGCATTGCAACTTGTTTTGAAAGTTATAAGCACTTCTGAATGGGTACGGTTAAAACTGTACAGTTTCTACAAGTCATAAAATTGTGTTGGGAACTAATTTGAGCTGGGGCACTAATTATACAGCAAATGAGAATGGGTAATAGAAAAATTAATTTACAGTAATTATCAACATTAGAGAAGGGATACAGTCAATGAACTTGCTCATTTTGTGATGATATTTACCATAATATTGTATTGTTTTATCTTCTACCCCTGCAGGTTCCAGTGAACTTGCTCCGTGCTGGTCGGATATTTGTGTTTGAGCCACCTCCTGGTGTGAAGGCTAATCTGTTGAGGACATTCAGCACAGTGTCTGCTAGTCGAATGAACAAGGTAGGTCATACTTTTAAAACTCTGCATTTATGTTGCCAATAGTGTGTTGGCTGGAACATGGAGGTTTGTGGGATGCACAGTATTTGCTTGTAAAGAAAGAGAGCCTGGTTCAGGTACTGGTAGGTTACTTGATGTGGTTCAATTCTGGATTGAATTTGATGCAAAAGCTATAGATAAAATATCAAATTCAGCTTTCTTCCTAGTTCATTTAGACTAACACAAATGAACCATGAGTACACCACATTCGTAGGAGGGGACATAAAGCTGTTTGTGTGGACCCAAATGTCACCTATACTCCATCTATCGTCCTCGAGTCAGTGACATCAGCGCGTTCAAACAGATGTTTTGCGTGTGCATTTTCGGCGTCGCACCGCCTTTTATTTATACGCGCGCGTGGATATGCCAACGCTTTGAATTAACGCCCGCGTTTTCTTGCTGTGATCACTGCATAATACCCTAACGTCACTGACTCGAGGAAGATAGATGGAGTATAATGTCACTGCAGAGAAGGAAAAAAGACTATTGCCTGCTGCTACAAAAGAACAGTGTTTTAAAAAAATGTGCTACATCCAAGTAAGCCAGTTGTAGTGCAGTTATGCCATGTTATCTAAAGCATATCAAGAGAATAAGTACTAATCTGTGATTGGGGTGACTTGGTATATAGATGACTCCGCTGTATATAATCACAGGTCGGCTTCAATTTGAGGAGACGAATCTTGCCTATCCCAAACTAATCCTGATTATTTTGTCTACTTAAAGAGAGTTGTAACAGTATATAGAATCCCAGTCCCTCTCACATCTCTATACTTAGGAATGTTGTATTTAGATAACAAAATATTTCTTTGCATTCCATCTCCCCAGTGAGAGAGCCCGCCTGTAACTTCCTGCTAGCCTTTGGCTTCATTTCATGCCATTGTTTCAGGAACGTCTAACCTACTCCGCCACTTGGCTGGGCCAAGAAGTATGAATTCAGTGAATCTGACTGCGTTGTTCATTCGATAACCTTGGACATCTGGATTGATACAGTGGCAAAGGTAATTTTGTTGGAAGAAATTGCATTTTGTTTGTAAACATTATGAACCCATAACTCGTAAGATAAATAAGAGGACTTTCTCGTGATCAAAATTGCTAGAAGAGTTTTGTAATTTTATTGTAATGTATAATTAAAAAAACATTATGTGGTGATTGTATATAACAGTTGACATCTGATCATGTTTTGTTTACTTTGTGCCATGCACAATTACTGTGAAACTCCATGGACAATGTAAAAAAAAACAGATTTCTCTATCACAAGCACCACCGCAATATGTCTTGCTTATCCCCCCAAAAACATACATCCGCTGAAGACATTATTTGTTAATCATCGTTTTTTTATTTGAAACTGAATTGAGAAATGGACAAAGTGAGATTTTTTTCAAATGTCAACATGAATGATTGGGCCATGCTAGACCACAAAACCCCACATGCACATGTGGCAGATTTAAAAGCCTTCAAAGCCAATCTGAATGTTAGTCAATGTCTAACTGGTCTGTCATTAACAAGGCAATGAGTTGCATACATATAAACTGCCAGTGTTTAATTGATCAGAATCATTTGATAATCACACGATTATGCAATATAGCCGGATTGAAGTGTATTGATTGCAATAAATTTATGCCCCCCCTTGTGACAATGATAATATATGAATTAAATGTAGATATTGGCATTGGAGGCTGCTTTGTGGTACTTCTTAAGTGTAGAGGTACTACTTTGTCTCTTTATTTTCCATCAATAGGGCCGTTTTCCAACCTGCCACCAGACAAAGTACCATGGGATGCTCTCCGCACTCTCCTGTCTCAATGCATCGTGGAGGACCATATGACAATGACTTTGATCAGGTAAGAGTTAATCCACTAAATAGTATCTTGGAATATTAGGTAACTCTCCACTGTCTTACCCAAGTCTTGATATGACTGTTTTGTGAATTAAATGGATGAATGCTAAGACAGCTCACTTCATCGTTGGATTACACCTCTTTATTCCATCATTCCAAACGCTCAATCAAGTTCATATACACTTTGATCATGACCGAATAAAGTGCGTAAACAACGGATGCATTTAGCCTGTTTCATTTTTCAGTACCGTGGCCAGTAATCACCAAATTTTTAAAATTGTGTTGAAAATTTCATCCAACAACCCAGTAACTAAAAATACACTTTGACTGGTCAGATAACATAGTATTTTTACCATATTTCTTTACTTTTCAGAGCCGTTTGACAGCATTTGGTAGGCCAAGTGGTACAGCCTAATATTTTGATTTGACAAGTGTAGTTCCCATTGATATCCAATGTGGATGGTGTGGAAGGCAAGAACAGCAATGTACCAGAAGGAAGCATAGTAACAAATCCAAGTTCCGCACTTCTGATCTACTTGGAATCAAAACTTGGTGAAATATAGCTAATTGACCCTTCAATTCAATTTCAAACTTGGCATTGGAGTATTCAATCAACGTTTTTTTATACGTCTCCTGTACTTTTGTTACTGCGCAGGCGCTAGCAGTTTGTGCAGTGGGTTGAAGCTCTGCCTGAGAACCATACCCATCCTCCGGCTGGACTCCCATAAGCTGAGAAAGTGTCTTCTGCTTCTCACAACCCACGTTAAATGACACTGTGCACTTTTATATAGCCCGATCTAGGATACTTAAGACAATTCAGAACACAGCTCTTTGTAGAAGGCATGAATTTCTTTGAAAACTGGTGGGGGGATACTTGAGACGATTGCCTAAGAGTGGAATTAAGACAATCATTACATTGACTGATTTCCTTTTCAACCAATTTACTGAAAATACTGCATTTCCCTTCTGAGAAGTGGATGCCCCAATCCCTATTTTAGCACCCCTAAAAAGAGAAAATGTCTCAACCAGTGACCCCAGTCACACCCTGTCGACCTTAGCTCTTTCTTAATTCCGTTTTGGCCACCTTACCAAACGGACGTGCGTTACCGCAGCTCTGTCATAGCAGCCAAAATTTAACTGAGATTTTTGATACGGAATAGTTGTCGTCTCACACGAAATACTCCTACTACTATAAATACCTAACTATCTGGATATATTCTGCATTATAATCTGGATTTATAACGCTCTATTTTGGACGGAATAACAGCGACTTTTACGCCCGTCGGAGAGCTTTTATTAGTATCATTTTTTTGCCGCCGATGCGGTCATATGATGCTGCGTAGCGGGAAAAGAAGGTAACAAAGGCAGCCATTTGCCGCACGTGTTGCGTGTTTTTGATGCCTCTCTGCTTTTTTGTGGCCTGTTTTCTTCTGTTTCTTGTAGTTGCCATACTATAATAAAACAGTGTTCTTTTGGTGAGTTGTCTATTATTTTATTCTTATGCTTGTTTTGTATTTTAATAAAATATGTGGTAACTGACTTTGGAAAATTCCTTTACCGTGTGTGATTCGTTACCGCTACGGTATCTTTGTCTCCGCGTGGGCGGCCGGGTCTTTCCGCGGCTCGCCTTTTTTTTTCAAATCAGCATCGTTTTTCGTTTCCGGCCACTGCGCGCCCATCTGCTTCGCTTCCCCATTCAAAATCGCTTCACCCCACTTTTCAGCGGCTTTGCGCTTGCCGCCCCGCGACCCTCTTTTTCCGTGCGTTCATTCTGGTCTTGCTTCCCCTGTCGCTCCTTTGTGCTGTTCTTTTGCGGTGGGCTTTCTGTTTTCAATGGTTCGCCATAACACATTTTCCCTGTTTATTTGTCGCTAATCGGAAGGGGGGGTGGTGTCGGGCTCCGGTCCGAGGTTCTTCCAAGGCTGCCCCGCTGCTTTGGGAGCAGCTGAAGGTGTTGTAGCTTCTGCTACTTCATGACGTGTTAGTAGGGCTTTTCTCCCTCGGGAGTTCCGCCCG
>JAMKCH010018874.1:0-22439 GCA_023653785.1 Ophioderma brevispina
TTTTTTGCTGTATTTGACGGTATTTGCAGTGAATTATACCCCTTGCGGAACTGTTCTCACATGAAAAGATACACATTTAAAAAGCCAATATACAAGAAAAATCACTTGTGCACTGAAAAAAAATACACACTTAGCGTTCTTTTGCTGAGATGTTTAGGTTATTTTTCCTATCTGTATCATTGAACCAGTCACAATCACACCGAATTTGTACCCCTAGCGGACTAGAACTTGAATTATGGAATTGATACCCCTAGCGGTAATCCGCATTTGTCACGAGTCCCGTCTTTTTTCGGACCGATCACGTGTTTCCCTGACCAAGATCCCAGACCCCCCCCCCCCCCGAGCGTGTTGACCACTTTCTATGTAAGCAGTGGTATTTACTTCTCAGCATTCATCGCTTGCTGATTCGCTTATTCCTGATGACCCGCATCTTTCGCATGAAGAAACAACTACGACTGCGAAATTTCCTCGAAGGGCCACTTGAGGGCATATGAAATACAAGTGCCATTATAGGGCGTCTGATAGATGGTTGAAAGGCCAAGTGGGTCGATTGTGCTTCAGTTCTTATCTCTTTCTTCATTATAATCCAAAGACCACCTCAGGCCTCACACGTCATTTGCAACTTTGAGGGAATTTTATGTTTAAAATTTAAAAATCCTGTTATGGTTTATTTCGTGATCAACTTTTCTTTCAGATTTTTCCCGACACCTCTCCCGTCTCTCATATTATAAAAACTGAGTTCTAGGCTAATTGCAAGGACGGGAATCTTTTGGCTGAGTGCATTTTTTTCCGTTGGCGGTAACGCGACATATTTCTTATTGATAATTTCGCCAAGAATGGACGCTGTACCAAGACTGACAGCCTCTTCGATTAGGTTGTTGTCGTAAAAAAACAAAAAACCTCGATCTCTTTCCACGGTGTTTGAAAAATGCATGAGTTTTACCAAATACTCAAATTATCAACGAAATGTACACATGCGCATACACAAATGGGTCCAGAAAAATATCCTGTGCCGGATTCGATGAAGAATATATAGACGAAAAATTAGATAAAAAAAAAAAAAAGAACGCAGAGATACAATAAAGATTGCAAGAAATGAAGCTGACCTACCAATGGCGTTTGACGCCGTGATGCACCTATGAATTTTTGTCAAACTGAACTTGAGGCTATACCCTGGGAAGCAAGTTGTATTTTGTAAAGATATGGCTTACGCCCTCAACGGCAAGTATGATATGCTGCCACTAGGATTCGTACACACTTTCTCATACGGAATCCATATCGTGTTTTCCCGTCATTTAGAAATCTCTGGAGAAAGTTTTCCGCAATTTTCTGAGCAAAAGGAATTTAGATTTTTGACTCCCTCCCCATTTATCCCGAATAACTATGGTTTCAGAACTGTATGATTTGCTGTTGTATCTTCAAGACATGGCGAACCCGATCCAATAATAGTTGATGCGGAGACCTTCAGAGAGACCCGTCTCCCCATGCGCTGATATTGCACACTGCTCGCATTCCTTGGGGGTAGAGAAGAGATTTTGGAGTGGCCTTCGGAAAGATGTCATAAAATCATGGAAAGGTGCCCGAGAATTTCTTTTAGGCAACTTTCACGAGACTGGGGGCTATTCTGATGCAGCTTTTAAATAGTTCGCGGGTTTCATCCGTTAAAAGCAGCGCCGCGTCGAGAAGAACTTGCTTGAGATATTTTAGATTGTGTCGATCACAGTATGCCTTAAGACCACAAAAGCACGATTCTGAGATTACAATAAAACAAAACTCATACAAAATCAATCGATCGTCCCATCAATGACACGATAAATCAATCACTCGCCCAATCATCTATTGGCCAATCGCTTAAGCAATCAATTAATCGATAATTGGACCGCCAACAAGATGCAGGATGGCTCATTTAATTAGGTCAGTCGCCCCATATTGGAATTCAATTTGTGTTAGAACATACTTATCAAAAACAAGAATAGTGTGTTTTAAAAATACCATTGGCTCATAAATGTGACTTGCAATTAAACATTGTCCAGCATTAGTTGTGGTTTACCCGATCATGGTCCGATTGTTAATATCATGTTTTACCCCGCACTGAAATTATATACCAAAACACATGATTCAAATTTTGAGTTAACTCTTTCCATCCGTTTGGATAGTAAAAGCAAAATTGTATAAATTGATCCACAGGACTTGTGTGTTAGTTAGATGTGGACGACGCATTTTGCGACGTTTGTGTTCATACATCAAAAGAAACATTTCCTGTACCTTAAATTTACCAGTTTGGTATAGGTCGAGTGACATTTTTTTTTTGGAATCAGCAGTTCGTTTTACCGTCAATGGAAACAAATCACTGCCCAAAATGATGATGGGGCATGTTTATGTTTTCATTAATCATGGAAGAATATATAGAAGGAACCACAACGACTTCCACAAGCCGATTCATCTTTTTATCCATTTCACCGCCACAAAGAGACGGATGTCACAGCCACCCTTTGATCATAATCCCTCCTGCGCAATCGATGATCGGCCCGGGTGATCGGCGAGCAATCATGACTGTAGATTTTTTTTTTAAAACTCTATGTCCGAACGCGTAACAGTGTAAAATAATATTGCATATTCATGTTCCGGCTGTTTCCGGTGTGTATTTGTTGATGTTTTCGTTATATAGAAGTTAATGTATATACATCGTTATGAATTCAGCTTACTGCCCAAGAGCCCATGTGAAAATAAAGATGAAGTTTCACTAATTTTGAAAGTTGGACCCGGGTGCGTCTTTGATTTTCATTGGGCACCCAAGCTCATTCCAGAGGTTTCTGAAAATGACCTCTAACGGGACAAATACCCGGCCCCTAAATTGGTGGACCAGCTTTAGTTATTATTCTAGTTTTCAGTGACAACATACACCTATCAGTACGCATAATATGACCATCCTTACTGTGCTGTTTTAAATATATTATCCACTAGATTTATCTCTAGTCATATACTACTCTTTTGAATTACACTTAAATGTATATCAACATCTTTACTGTATGCAAAATATTTAGATTTATAATCTGTAACAATTAATTTTTTCACTTTTAAATAGCATTATTTACATAATTATTTATCAATATTGTTTTTGCTGTAGGCCTTATTCTAATGCATGACCAATAAAATTGATTGAAGATTGGAAGGTAATTTGCTGTGAGCTTATACCCATTGCGTGACCTGTTCTCACTACATGAAAAAAAATACTTTAAAATAGCCACAACAAAAAATGACACTTGTAGCTACTGCAAGAAAAATACATACTTTGGGTATTTTGCTGATACACTCAGCCAAAATCGAAGTCCCTCTGATACTTTTGACGTAATCGAAGGTAATTTAACTTATTTTTATTATTCCAAAACTTATGGCATCGCAAACTTTCTGGTTCTTACGCAACAAATTACACTTTACTTTTGCCCGATAGATATCGTTTTTTCATGAAATCGGCACTTTTATGAAACTTCATGCAAGAAAAAAAAGTCTGCAAATTCAATTTCACACATAAAAGTGAAAAGGTACTCGTTGCTTTCTGGTCAAAACATCTATTGCTCCATTTCAAAAGCTTAGCAACTCAGCAAGGAAGCAAGCGTTCAATGTTCAATAATGGGTAGGTCCACCATCCTTCTCATGACTTCAAGACAACTTTTATGCATACTGTTGACCAAAGTCGTATACGCTGCTGATCTAAGTTGGCCAAGCCCGTTGCAATTCGCTGCAAATCCGCAAAATGTGTTGTCTTTATGTTTCCTCCTGTCGGCTTCATTCTGGATGTCATCCCACAGGTTTTCAATTGAATTGCAATCAGGGGAGCTTGCTGGCCACTGTTCCAGTGCGCTCAATCCCCGTTGTCTCCCCGATACCGTTGTGGACAATGACACGGTGAGGGTTTGCTTTATCATCCATAAAGATGACTTCATCACCGATTGCTGCTGCATATGGCACACATGTGGTTGGCACACCAACACCCTCATCAACATATCGACGGCCAGTCAAAGACCTGAACAGAGACAAGGTCCTGTATTTCCATCGGGGGGTACTCTGTGACTCCACCCCAACATCATCAAACACTTCCGGCTTGGTAGGGCTCTACTCCCTGAAGCAGTCGCGTTCAGCTGCTCCCCTTCTCTTTTCTCGCCATAAACCATCATCTTGGATCTATAATTTTCAATTAGAATCGGCAATTCATTCAAACCGCTAAGAGGAACATTTGCCCAATTACGCCTGTGCCATCTCTTGTCTTCGTGCAACGGACCTACGCGCAGCCCTTTTCTTTTCAAGTTAGTATGTAACAACACACGGACATAGCAACAGCGTAAGTATTCACCTGGCTCAACGAAATTGTGAATGAAATGTTTAACCGTACACACTTGAATCACACTTCTACGTTTCAGAAATAGTGCAACTTTTTTCTTGCATAAATTTTTCATAAAAGGACGATTTTCATGGTAAAACGACGCAAAAACGACGTCTATCGGGCAAAACAGTAACTTGTCATTTTGTGCATAAAGTAGATTTACGTTACGTCAAAAGGTATCAGAGGGGGACTTTCCTTTTTTGCTGAGTGTATGGTTAGGTTAATTTTTCCTATTTGTATCATTAAACCAGTCACAATCAACACTGAATTTGTATCCCCAGCGGGACTAGACTTTGATAATTTGAATTGATACCCCTAGCGGTGTTCCGCATTTGCAAGCTAGTCCCTTTTTTTTCGGAACGAGCAGGGGTTCCCAGCAAAATACAAGACCGCCCCCCCCCCCCCCCCCCCCTCGGGCGTGTTGATCGGTTCCATGGATGCGGCCATCAGTTTTAGCATTCATCGCGTGCCTGATTCCCACTGACCCGGAATCGACCAGAAATTCTGAATAGGATATCCTCGAAGGCCCTTGAGAGAATAGAATAACAATTGATTATTGGGGCGTCAGACATATCGTTCAATGGGCAATGGGTCGGTGTGGTTCCTTCTATATCTTTTCTCTTTTTCTTTTCTTCCATAATTAAATTCAGTGGTATTTTATTTTGTTTAAACCAGTCATAATGTTTAGATTTTTTAGAGATGTAGCAATGTTTTTGGGTCAACAAAATAAGACCAACATAAGTCTTTTTTAAATCCCTCGACAAGTTTGTCCATCTATTTTGGTGCTTCGAATTTTATTTTCATTCAACTCTTCCAAGTAAATTGTACTGCATCATTTTTTTATGAGCATGAGGGAAGAAAGTAGATGCTCAACCTACGGTATATTATAATGAGAATTATAGTCGTCCTCTACCCTCCATGTCAATGTCAAATCGTTTAGTCTTATCCTTTCCCGGAGCCCAAATATGTCATAATGCTGAGGCAAAACGAACATCCCTTGCAATTGAAATAAAGTAAAGGAAAGTTCTTGAATTTCGTTGGTCGAAATTAAATCCCATTATAACTTTTTTACTAGCAATATTTTTTAATCATCTTTTGGATACTTGATATATTTTAACAAACAACGCTGCGGCGATGTAAATTCGGGTCCCAAATCGCCACTTTTCTTATTTAAAAATAGCACAATGATTAAACTGTGCAATGCCAATATTATCAGTTAGCGTTGTTATTGTTTAGCATTCATCAGATCCCATCGGCATTACTATAAGTTTTATTGGGCTTGGTTGTTTGAACATTTATTGACGTAGGTAATTATTAACAATTAACCATAAATTACGTTTGATACTGTGCCTCCTCCTAACTTGAGATCACACGAGCACATGTACAACATTGACATTTATACGAGCATCATAATGGTTCATGTGTGCCGGCCGGTGTTGTATTCCGTTGGCTACTGCAGCCTTTGATCTCTATAAACAGCTGGCACACACAACGTGACTTGGATTTCCTTTTATGATTTTGCACACTTTCAATATTAGTACAAGATTTGGTTTGATTTGTCGGGGAAGAGTATAGTCAAACCAAAAGTTTTAATCCGGTTTTGTCCCCGCAAACCGGGGTGGCCAGAATTCACCCCACATTCGTAGGTCATTTCGACCTTACTTGCTCCCTCCTTCCACTTCACTCACCCGATTCAATGCATCCCCCATCCTCATCCACCCCTTCCCTACTCTCCTCCTCCACGTGCTTCCTCCATGTCCTCCTTGGTCGGCCCCTCTTCCTCCAAACCACCCACCTCGAACTCAAAGCCCTTTTAAAAACAGGCTCCTCATCCTTCCTCGCACGTGCCCATACGCATCTTAACACCATCGCCTTTTGCCAGTAGGTCAGCCGCCTCTTCCAAACCAACATCTGCATCAAATTCCTCAGTCCTTCTTCCTATCCATCATTTCACACCGCAACATTGCTCACACCATTGCTCTCTCTGCTCTGTGCCCTTCTCAAATCTCCATCCTCTATTTTCACTCAGCACCATGTCTCACTCCCCATACAAGCATCACTGGATCTCCACCTCTTGTACACCATCCCCTTTCATCAAAGGAAATCTTCCTCAAACAAAGTATCAACTCTCCACATTCCCTAAACTTCACACCCACCCCATCCTTACTCTGGCTGTCATCAGCGCCTCACCATCACCACCCGCACAAAGAACCCTGTCCCCTAGGTATGTGACTCCTTCACTGTTTCCAACTCGTCAGACACTTTTCCACCTCTTCCCCACTCCCTCAACTCTTCTTGCATCTTCCCCACACAAAGTCCCTTGCCAAACTTGGGGGTCACTCTCTTCATCGTTGTGCATCTCCCATGAATCCATTTCCCACATTTCTCACAACACACTGATTTTTGCCCTCACCCTCTTTCCACATATTCCACATTGGTCCAACCTTTACTCACTAACAACCTCCCTCCTCCCACTCACCATCACTTTAAGTCGCCCAAGGTTTACCTTCAGGCCCTTACTACTCTTAAATGCCTTCTTCCACTTCCAAAACTTCTCCCTCAAACCCTCCATTGTCTCACCCATTAAAACTAATCATCAGCATACAGCAAACCTCACTCATCATCAAACCTTCTTTTGCACTCTTCTCGCCGTACCAATCACCACAATTGCAAACAACCAACGCGACATCCACAGAAACCTTGATGCACACCCCTTCACCTCAAAGCATCCGCAGACAACTCAGACCCTACTCTAACTCTTGTTTTTTTGCCTTCAACAAACTCATCACCGCTCAACCCCCCCACCCCTCTCTTCATTCGCCCCTCCTCACTTTCCTCTTCCTCGTAATTCTATCAAAGGCCTTCTCGAGGTCCAATCCACAATCCCACCTTCCCTTTTGCTCGATAATCCTCTTTCACAACCTCCTCAAATGTACACGCATCTATCGTGCCCCTTCCCTTTATAAACCCAAATTACATCTCACCCACTTTCCACTACTCCTCCGAATTTTATTCTCTATACCCTCTCTCACCATTTTCACGCATGCTCATCAACTTCACACCCCTATACTCACCATACCACGAGCTCATTGCTCCCTTGTTCTCCCTTACAATTGAACTAACACACTCAAGCCCCACTCTCCACCGGCATTCCTCCTCATCAACACCCCTAACACCCATCTGACACAACACTCCATCATCACACCACTGACACAATCCCTATCTCCCCCCTCGCAATAATCATCTCAAGACTCACTTCCGAGGGTCCATCAGCCTTTCCTGTTTTCACATTTCTCCAATTGCATTTACCACCCACTCTTCTTCCTACTGGCTCTCTCAACTGGCGCCCTTCCACCAATACATCAGCCCATCCTCCACCCTCGACCCCATTCATTCTCCCATTCCATGAATTGTCTCCATAGTGCACTTTCCAGACTCTACCTCTATTCTTTCTCCTCTATCTTTCTCACGGAAGTTCAACTTTCCATCCGTGCCTCTATCTTAGGGTTGTCGCACGCGTTTGTTCAGTCGAAGCCGTATTTTTGTTCCACTGCTTCATCAAAGGATTCGGTTGCCATACTGAAACTGCATTGTTCCCGAGAAACGGTAACCCTTCAATCTGGCCCATATCAAGTACACGTAACAATTTCATGGCCGTATTTTATAGCCAGAATGTGCCATTTTCATATTTTGAGCTCGTGTTTTATTTTGCTTTGATGACATGTAGAGTTCTTTTATAGTTTACAGTACTTGGCGGGAAAGCGTATTCCCGCTTTTCAACATTGTTGCTTCTGATTTTTTGCTATTTATTCGGAAGTTTTCAACTTTAACTTTATGATATCTTGCATTATCCTTATGAGAATGGACTCTTTGTGATGCTGAATAACTAGGTTGCCATCCTATTCTTGGAATGTTTACGTTCATATCTACTCGTTATTATTTCCCCTGATGCGTTTTTTGGCGACAAAGCTGATTTTGGCTCCAGGAACAAATCCATCAACACTCCAGCAGCAGAATTACGAACCGCTGTCCTTTCCCCCAGTGGTGTTTGGTAACCCACTATTTCCATTCTTATCTATCCAACACCTTTCAATGGTGTACCTGGTGTTAATCCATGTTTTCCGATAGATACATAATTTGTGAAGGTTCTTTCAGTAGTTGATCTTTTTTTTTTACGTAATATTGATGTCGGCAATAAGACAATTTCCGACGCTTTTGATCAGGAACTTTCTGCCCTTCTGTTTCAATGTTAAATCGAGGTCTGTTTTTCAACAGTATCCAGAGACTCGTTCTCCCACCATTGAAGTTAATCGTTCTTGACGAAGAGTGATCAACAGTCTCTAATGTTTGGCCATCTCTGGGTTTTTCAGGGTCATAAATATTTAGCAGGTGTGGACAAGTCACAAATGAAGGTTCGTCCAATTTCATTGAAACTTTGGCAGCATATAGGTCTTGGGTCAGAATGCTTGTCCTACAATTATTAGCATCCCTGGTGTCCTTGTTGCCATGGCAACGCACTTCAAAATGTTAATGAGGGGGAAAATGTACTATTTTCCGCTATTTTTCAAGGCAAAAAATCAAAAGGTTAAGTTCGTACTACTGACACATATCCCCACAATGGAAATTCATATCAATGGTGATTTTACTAAAAGTAGCATTGTTTGAACTTTTATACTGAAGGTGTTTGGCCAGATTCCTTCAGCACTTCTTTTTATCTCCATTCTATACTTGAAAATCACTCTTGGTTTGGCTATTTTCCAGAACCGTTACTTGTTGGTACCACACTTTTCAAACGCCTCAAAGCAGCCGATGTATTGTTTTTTCAAATAATCGTGGCATGGATTTTAACCTTCATACCTTTGGTAAAGCACACATTAGAATAAATAACTGGGATGTTTGGTCCTTTTGGTGTACACATATTCAACAAAAACTTGGTTATTTTCCATAAAAAAGCAGTAGCCAAATGTTACCATTTTTCATAGTGTAAGGTATTGCAACAAATCGCACCATGTACATTTTATAGGGAATTAAATTATTAGCTTTTTTTGGGAGGGTAATTTAAAGATATGTTGTCTTTCTTAAAGAAGTAATGGCAGCAGCAACCTTATAAGCGAGCGCAGCGAAGCTCTTATAGACAAACGCGGTATTAACAATAATTGTACAGCTATTGAAAATCTACAGATCTGACAGGTTTAAAAAATACCGACCCTCATTTGATTCCCCTTTTCTTTCTTACATTAACTCCTACGGAGAAAATTCTTAATCGACGGGACTAACAGAATTCCGCCATTGTAAGATGAAGTTTCAATTTTAAGTCCGATATTCAACAAGTAATTTGTTTTAATTCTCCATTCTGTTGGATATTTGTGTTTCTCGCAATTTATTTTTTATGTACTTGTTTTCAACATTAAACCTATGATAATGTTGGCTGATATTTAAAAATCATGCTTGGAATAATTAAATACAATACCTAAATATTTTAAAAATAAAGATAATAAATACAATTTCACTAATAGATGGCGCCCTTTAATTCGTATTTCTTCAGGGAGGGCGGCCAAGAAAGCCCTAATTTAGATGTTTGCATTGGTTTAACACGTAAGCGAGGATTACGGCAAACAAACATTTTTTTTGATGCAGCTGTCTCAAAGTAGAAAGATAAATACCACGACTTAACCCAGGGGGCCGGACACGATTTGCTGACTGGATTTGGGCATTCTCAACTGATTCGATTTACAACATCTATATGCAGTCTAAGTACCTAATTTGCAAAATTAATTCCATATTTGACCTATTTTCTTGATGTTTCATGAACACTTTTGGAACACAATATCTGGATATCTTTCAGTCACACCTGGCTGACACTTGGAGGGTACGAGGTTAGAGATTCTTGAACTGATTAGTATACACAGTACATGTCCTGGGGTTATGGGACTTGTCCTGGGTACCAACCATTGTCCTGGTGTTTGGGACATTTCCCTGGGGATATGGGACATTGTCCTTGAGTATGGACTTGTCTGGGGTATGGGACATTGGTCTGGGGTATGGGACCTTGTCCTGGGGTATGGGGAGAACATTGTCCTGGAGTAATGGGAACATTGTCCTGGGGGTAATGGGACATTGTTCTGGAGGTATGGGACATTGGCCCTGGAGGTACTAGAAAAATTGCCTGGTTATGGGACCATTGTCCCCTGTGATGGGACATTGTCCTGGGGTATGGGACGTTGTTCCTGGGGAATAAGACATTGTCCTGGAGGTAGGGACCACAGCCGTTGGTGTAAACATAGATGTTAACATCTTTTATCAGATTGTGACAGAACACGATAATTAAGTCGAAGCCATGGCAATTAATTGTCTATAAATTGAAAGAATAAAATTGTGTAAATATACTTAATTTTGAAATTGAAGAAAAAATTGCCCCTTGGTTTGAAAAGCAGCAAAACTAAGGAATTGTATGGAAATTCTGCGGGAAAATCCAATATGGCGGCTATGGTATGTGCTGATACAATAAAGGCATTAACAAATATGGCGGAAAATGAATAACTAAGTTGACGCCGTGCAATTCTCATGTCTTTCATTTGAAAGATAATGGTATAACAATTAATTACAGACTTAAAAAATTGAAGACAAATTGTCCTTTGGGTTAAAATCGCATAAATTATTGTATTTCAGTTAAAATCCAATCGGGCTGCTATCAAAACAAATGTCCGGGTCTAACCCTGTTGCCATTGTCCTTGAGGTATGGGACATTGTCCTGGGGTATGGGACGTTGCCTGGGGATATGGACATTGTCCTGGAGGTATGGGAAACATCGTCCTGGAGGTATGGGACACGCTGGAGGTATGGGACCTTGTCCGGAGGGATTGGACATGTCCTGAGGTATGGAACCTTGTTCTGGGTATGTGAATTGTCCTGTATGGGATATTCTCCTGGAGTATGGGACATTGTCCTGGGGTATGACATTTTCCTGGGTATGGGGGGCATTGCCTTGGGGTATGGGGCATGTCCTGGGGTATAAGACATTGTCCTGGGGTATGGGGACATTTTCCCTGGGGTATGGGACATTGTCCTGGGGAATGTTTCTTGTCCCCTGGGGTAAGGGACATTGTCGTGGAGGTATGGACATTGTTCTTGGGGATATGAAACATTGTCCTGGGGATATGGGACATTGTCCGGAGGTATGGGACATTGTCTTGGAGGTATGGGACATTGTCCTGGGGTTGGGACATTGTCCTGAGTATGGGACATTGTCATGAGGTATGGGACATGTCCTAGGGTATGGACATTGTCCGGGGATATGGACATGTCCTGGAGGTATGGACATTGTCCTGGAGGTATGGGACATTGTCCTGGGGTATTGGACATTGTCCGGATATGGGACATGTCCTGGGGATATGTTGGGAACAATTGTCCGTTCCTGGGAGGTATGGACCTGTCCTGGATGTATGGGACTTTGTCCTGGGGTATGGACATGACCATGTTACATAATTCCTTTAACCAAAGCTGTCATACTATTCGGACTAGGAAGTCGAAAGATCCGCCTTGAAACTAGGGGCCTATACTGAAATGACGTCACAGCCACCGGGTGCAAATTTCCTGCTTCTAAGATTTAGTTGATTAAATCTCTCCATTTTCATTTTTTGTTTCCATCCTCCCCTATAAGCATAGATTATTCTGGCCATTGATACCTAATGATCTATATGATCGTTTTGATGTTATTTCGTATTCTTGAGTGACTTGAGTCCTTCCCTGTAATTTCACCCAAGTCCAGTATTCAGCCATAGGTAGCCGCAACAGGAGAGCGATCGTGCATTTCAGGTGACAGTTAACACACTATGAGCAAATGTAAAACATGTCGGCTAATACGGTAGGGTCTATTGGATTTCTGATTATGTTATGAAGTTGATACTCATTCATGATGTACAGGAATGAAAAGGCCATACAATAGTGGTATTAAATACACCCTCTTGCAAACTTGTGTTGCACTATCATCATGAACATCTTAATAAACTGATCCAGTTCCGATGTTCACTCACATGTGAAAGCATAACATTGAACATAAACTCTACATTTGTTGGTTGGTACCAACTGATTGTTGCATGCATAGCGGAAGTCTTTGAATTATCCATGCATGGATTACCCATGCGGCAGTCAAATTATTGTTAGGTATAACATCAAGCCCAATATAATACCAAACCACTTACAAATCTGTAAATCATGATATTGATATGCTGACTACTGCCTTAGTTCAATTCCAAACTCTAGTATGAGTTGGCAAGAGAAAGTTCAAATGACTTCAACATTTTTCACTTGATGACTGGAAGTTCTCTGACGGGGTTGGAATAAGAGCTACTCAAAAACGGTCATGGCACACTGGAGTGTGAAATTAAATCTAATAACTCCACCAACTCTCATTAGTATCCTATAGTGGCCCCCCCCCCAAAACAAAGTTGAGTCTACACCAGGCCAAAAACAACACCAGCGTACCGTGTGGTATATGTAGAATGAGTCGCTGAAGAGCTAATGCCCTCCTTTGTGATTCTTGCAATTTTGGTGCCACACTAGTTGCTGTGGCATATTCTCCTCAAAATTTCAAAATCTGTGTTGAACATTCCAACTTTTTTCTCTTGGATATGTTATCAGGGTGGTGTCCAAATTTTAGCAGTACCTTGTTTGCCACAGCTCATTGATTTGTCAAACGCATTCTCTGGTTTGTCATCTTCAGGAGACCTTAATTCTGAGATTCCAACCAGCCACAAACTTCTACCCCCACAAGCCCAACAGTTAAAACCGATCTTACCACCAAACAAATCGCAAAACTGGCATAAAGGGGATGGATAAACTGCCCACAGTCTGAGATTACAGCTAAGGCAAGCTGGCCTTTCAAGCAGTATGAGGAGCATAAACCGACATACTTTGGCTGTGAGTCAAAAGTGACAGCAATATGTGGTACAAACTTACTCACTGTTTCCCGATAATTACACCGTTTTCCGAAAAGATAGGACTCACACGGGGGAGGTGTGTTTATTGCAACAAAAAGATAACCTAATTATCTCTTGACTTGCCGATTTGGATACGGGTATGTTGAATCTATGGGACCAGTCTTCAATCTGCTGGTTCCAAAGCCTTGGTTATTGCAAGCGATTATGGGCCCAGTGCTAGCTCAGGTAAGAGTACAGCCATTGACGAGCTATCAAAATCAGTATCCATGCTTGGTAAGCACAGTCGTCTTGTGCGAATCCAAATATTGTTATAGGTGGGGCTACAGATTAGCGACATTTGATTGAGTCTCATGGTTGCCACAAATCCAAAAACAGCATCTGTTCATTCCCAAAAATTTTTGAACTTTTTGTTAGAGTATTCCTTGGTTCAACTCCAAACAAAAATCACACGTCCATTCTCCCTAGCGTTGTTGATTGGTTGTGTCACCTCCTGCCCTCAACTTGTTGAACAATGTTGAGGTGAAAACCTTGGCTATCAGATCATGACATCGTGCTCTTTAATATAAACAGAACCCACCAACCCCCAAACAAACTGCCGTACAAGGATTACAAATTTGATAAAGCAATATGAACCAAAAAATGAGAACGAACACAGGCAGTTTAGTAATGAGTTCATCTTCAAACGATCCTACTAAAAATTATGTGGATGAAAACTGGCAAATCATCCGCGCATAAACTCCAAAGTCTCATGGCCAAATATGTTCCCTCCAACCTTAAAAGTCTGGAAAACGAAACCGCCTGGATAACTCCATCTATCAAAAGGAAAATGAGGAAGCGTGATCGTCTATACCGGTCTTGCAAGAAAGTCTAACTCATCATCCAAAGGCATAACTTCAGACCAATTATAGAAAACAGCCTGCTAAATACATCAAACAGGCCCACCTAAACTACATCAATGAGGTGATTGGAGGAAGCTGACGGAGGAGAGACCGAACACATCTGGTCATGTTAAACTCATGCGAAACTGAGAACCTAGGGATTCCAGCCATTACGTACTCCGACCAAACCTATGTACAACGGATTCTGATAAAAGCCAGGCACCAAACAAAACACTTTGAGTCTGTTTCAATCCGCCACAACCCTATAATACCAAACAAGGAACATCTCAGATCCCGACATTAATTCATGTAAATCCACAAGAAGGTGTCTTAAACCAAATGCACGCGCCTCCAATCCATCAAAGCCAGGAGGCCACGATGGATCCCCCCCAGATTACGCAAGTCGTTGCTGTTGAGCTCGATACCTGCCCTGACTTTCCTTTTACAGCAATCTATCAACACCACAGGGGAAGTACCGGCCCATGGAGACAAGCCATTTAACAGCTATATTTAAGAAAGGGCTATAAATCAGGATCCTGCTACACTATCGCCCAATCTCCCTGACTGCTATGCTGTAAGATGCTGGGGCATATTATTTTGAGCCAGGTAGCTAAACATCTGAGCCAGCAATACATCCTCCTTGACTCGCAGAAATGGCTGCAGAGAAACGATTTCACATTACCAACATCGGGACAGCCCGAGTGATCTTGTAGAGTTCTTAAGGCGTTTCGATAAGGTTTCACATCAGCTCTTATCCGCCAAGTTGGATTTTTACGGGGTTAGAGGGTCAACACTACGCTGGATCAACAGCTTCCTCTCTTCTCGCCACAGGCATTGTCTGTTAATGGCAGACACTCTCACTGGGGGAATGTAACCATCAGGGGCGTACCGAAGGGATCGGTTTTGGGCCCGGCACATTCTTTAGTGTATATCAAGACGAACAGACCCAAATCCACTCTCAAATCCGCTATTTGTGCGACAGCATCATTCTATAGCAGACATAAAAACCCAAGAGATGCACCAAATTCGCAAAAAGACCTGCAGACCTTGGCTAATTGGGCTTGAGGATTGGCTAATGGAATTCAACATCAAAAAATGTGCGTCCTTCAAATACACGCAAAAGGTCGCCGAAGTCTCTTCCAAATACACTCCTTGGCAGCAGATGTATTGTTGATCAGCACGATGATCTTGGCAGATCCATTGCAAGTGATCTCCGTTGGAACACTCATTGTTCAACCATCATTCAAAAATCTAACAGCACCTTGGGCATCGAGCAGAACATTAACTCCTTGTTCAAAAGCACGTAAAGAAAGAAGGCACTATGATTCCCTCGTTCGTCCGCGCCTCGAAGATGCATCAGAGACTTGGAATCCACACACAACAACTTTAGTGGACAAGCTCGAGCAAAAACAAAAAAAAAAAAAAAAGCAAGTCAGAGAGAGGAGCCGATTTGTGTGTGCTGATTATCGCAGGACGACCAGTGTTTCGTCACTCATTCAAACAACCTGGATGGGAGTCTCTTCATGGAAGACGCCTTCTGGCACAACAAGTAATGTTCTTCAAAATCACCAACAACTTGTTCAATATCCAGTTCCAACTGTTTGTTCCAGCTACATACATTCAAGAAAGATATCAACTTTAAAGGCGACTCAGAGATTCCCGATGAGGGCGCCCTCAGATTGTCAAACACATTGTGTTTTTTGAATGTAACATAATGTGTCCAATACTGTACTGTGTGAACATAGCTAAGCTCAGTTGAAGTCCTTATATAGGAAAATCACCCATCTTGTTTAAAATTCCGGATCAGAAACTTTGTATACACACGTATCCTCTGGCAATGTTCTATACACATAAATGTTTACTGCATCAAAACGAAAAATCCGATTCATCTCAACTTTGGAATTTGCTTCAGGTGACTCTCTTTAGTTCAGTTGACTATTTTTAATTAATATATAAAACATTATATTCGAAAATCTCTGAGTCGACTTTAAGTACCAATCCCAACAGCAACTACCGATCTTACAAGTTGCCTACTACCCAGGTCATACGTGTTTGGAATAACCTTCCTGCCGATGTTCACTCATTTCTACTGGCCTCGCCTTTAGAGAGCAGCCCTACCACCATCAGAGCTAGCTTCCTCGTCTGCAGCAAATTGAGTAAACCATTCTGCCTCCTGTATATAGTGCACATTTGTTCTGTTGTTTGACTGTTTTTGTTGAGATTTGCTTCCAGTTTTTTTGCATCTTCATCTACTTTTTTACTTGCACCTTGTGGCCTGGGGAACTCCATTTTCCGCACTACATCCTAATTTAGCTCAACGAGCTGCAATAAGTATCAACATACCAAGTACCAAGGGGCCGACACGATCTGCTGGATTTTGGGAGTGGGATTTTTAAACGGTCATTTAGGAATTCTTGCGTGCATTCCTATGGCAAATGTGACAGAAAAGGGAATCTGAGCGCTCTCTTCTCAGTTCTACTGCATCATATTATATTTCTAAGTACACATTCTATTTTGGTAGTATTACAAGATTATGTAACACGGCATAGCTTAAGGTTTAGAAATTTAGGTTAAAGTTTAAAAATAGTGTCTCATTCAAGAATTAAAAGTCCAATTGTTCAGAAATTGGTCAAGCTGCCCTCGGGAACCTCCATATGATACTTAGGTCAAAGGTCACATACCAAGGTGAAAGGTCCGATTAAAGGGTTTTTTTTTCAAGTTATAAATGGGTTGAAAACATGACAAATTGGCATCATTGGAAAAGTAAAAAGTCCAATAGCTACAAAACATGGATCATAGATTCCATTTGCTGAACCTCCATACGAAATGAGTCAAAGGTCACTACCAAGGTCAAAGGTCATGTGAGGCCAAGTTATAAAATAGGCTGAAAACATCAATAGCTTCATTCGATAAGTAAAAGTCCAATACTACAGACCTTGGATCATAGATGCCCCTTGGGAAACCTGCATATGGCAATGATATCAAGGGTCACATACCAATGTCAGTCATCTGAGATCAAGTTATAAAATAGGTGTAAAACTTTAAATTGGCTTCCGTCAAGAGTAAATTCCAATAGTACAAACTTGGACATATGCCCTTGGGAAAATCTTATAATGAGGTCAATGGTCACAGACGGGGATCAAGGTCATATGAGTCAAGTTATATAATATCTGAAAATTGGCTTCATTCGGGAATTAAAAGTCCAATTTCAATAATTGATGGGAACAGGTGCCGCTCGCGAATTTTCATATGATGCGATCAAAGGTCACTTGCAAGTTCAAAGGTCATCTGAGGTCAAGTTATAAAATAGGATGTAAGGAAGGCACGTATTTGTTAATCTCGCATTGCCCTTTAAATAGGTTTATGATAAGGTTTTTTATACATTTTGGAAATAGTTTTTAATGTGACTCATCATACTCATGATGAAAGTTAATAATAAAGATTCACCTTTACTCTTTTTCCTAATAATACTTTCCTAGAATTCTCAAAAAAAAATCTATTCTAAATGCCGGGAATCGGATTTAGATGAAAAGTATTGTTTTACACAATGAGAGAAATATGCATAATATTGTTATTATGTGTTGAACCTCATCTTAACCAAAGCTGTTTTGCAACAGTACGGCCTGCATAATTCTTCATTCGAACATATTATTTCCTTCAAGACTGAATCCTAACTGGGTCTATTGTCAAATTCAAACAAAAGGTGTGTGGCATCTTGTGGGGCTAGAGTGTTTTCAAATAAAAAGGATTTAAAGAGATCAAATTGAATGCACCGGGGGCGGGAGTGGGGCACTTGTATTCAAATGTGGATATGATGCGAGAATCAAGAAAATTCGTAAAAAAGCTCCCTTTTTTGCAACATCGATGTGCTTTTTAAGGTGTCAAAATATGGAAAAGGGTATTTTTTTCTTAACCCTGAATTTGTTATGTCCATGTTTGGGTATGTAATAACGCAAATTAAAAGCACTTCATGATTTGATCAAATAGAAAATCAAAAAAAATATCAAAAATCAGATTTCTGCATGTTTGGCGTGCCCGGAAAATTTTATGAGGGGGGCTTTTTGGACTAAAATTGTTAGAACCATGAGAGCGAAGCGAGTGTATCGAGCGGAGCGACAAACGGGTGGGGTTCCATTGGCCCGCCTTGGGCCCCTGGTGGGGTCCAAGGGCAACGGCCCGGCGGTTACAGGGGGCAGACCCCATTAAGCTCCTGAGGTTTTAAGGGTTTTCAAGACCTGACAACGCCTTTCCTTGCGTACTTCTTCGACACTTTTTGATCCGCATTGCATTAAAAAAATCAAATAAATGTACCATAAAATCTTTTCTCCCTTCTCTTTCCTCTTTTCTTTCCCCTTCCTCTTTTTTCCTCTTTTTCTTGCGAACTTTGAGTGGGGCTCTAGCCCCCCCGCCCGTGTATCCAGTGCTAACATCCTGCAAATTAACCTGATATTTTAGCCATTGCTGTCTACACTTGCTACAACACTTATTTGAATGGAGAATCACTGCTGTTTTCTTCTTTTCGTAGATTTTTCAGTTGGAAAAAGATAACTTATGATCAAGAGAGATATCAGTAGCTTTCCCCCACATGCATTGCTTCCAATGGAAGTTTTTTGTACAGTCGTTATTGTTTTCATCTTTATAGATGAAGCATTCTTAAAATGCAAGTTGTGATCAGTACTGTCGATGTTAGCTATTTCATCTCTAACGATTCACATCAGTATTGTACAAAAAGCCTCCATTGGAGGCAATGCATTGTGGGAAGCTATTGAAATCTTACTGCTTACTTAAATGAAAAACAATTCTACAGACTTTCTTCACTTATAAGCTATTCCTGCAAAATTTTCAAATATTTTTGTTATTTTGTTTACTTTTCATATGCTGTAAGGTTTACGCAGATATTTACAATCATCAAAAATATTGTAAACCGAAGTAAAGCAAAGCAAGAAACTAAAAGGTATAAAGGTATAAAATTAAACAAAAAAACAAAAAAACCGAAAAAGAAGAAAAAACATGAAATTTCAAAATAAGTCATTCTTACTTGGCATAATATTACAGACAAAGACCAGGGCTTTCCATGGTGTTTGTTTTCATCTTATTTGCTTTTGTCAATCCGAGATATAATCAAATTTAATTCGATACCCAAAAATCGATTTTGTGCCACTATTTATGCCTGGGCAGAGTCTTCGCCAGTTATGCCATGCTGTCTTAAACCTCAAAACAAAGATTGCAACTGACAAGAGAAACAAACAACGATTAAAGTAAACAAAGAAGTCTAGTTGTTATAGACACAAGTTTTAATATCAACTAATCATCAAGTGATAATATCATCTTTTCCTAAATAATAAACAATACAAATATTTATTGCCCGTTCACTGAAATGGAACTTTGATTTTTTTTATATTTTTGCTTTGTTGTAAAGCTTTTGCATGTTTAAAATTATTGCAACCAAAATTAAACACTCCCAAATCCAAAGAAATGGTTTAAGAATTTGCACATCTTTGTGCAATGTACGAATTATTGAAGTCATAAAACTTTGAATTTGAAGCAAAGTATCAAAATTTTGGTAGGAATTTGCGTTTCATGAGACTTCAATACCATAAAACTCCCTACAGGTTGTTGTCCGCCGGCTGTACGCTATTGGTTCTCTCTAACAAAGATGAGTTATTCGAATGTTATGCCACTTTTAATCTTAAAGCCAGAACTTATTACTGATCATAACTTCCACCATAATAACTTTTACGTTTCTTTATGAAGTTAATCCCTTTTTAAGATTTCAGTATCTGCTCAGTGTGAATAACTATGTTTAACAAATTCAATTCACCGTTTTTCACTTCAACCATAAAGTGGCACAAACTCGATCCCTGTGTTCCGCAGTAACTGAGTTCTTTCCTCGATTTAAACAACAATGAGATGAAACAAAAAAGCCTGGCAAGCCTGGTTATGTTCTCTTTCACTTGATGGTACAATACACTTCATTTATAATTAGATATACTATTGAAAAAAATCGGTTTTTGATTGACCATTTTTTTGAGAACAGCTTTATTAACACACAATGATTTCTTACATTTTTAGGTAGTCTAAAACTGACACATACTTTTTTAGCATAGCAAAAAAAGACAAAATGCTTGTTTATGTATGTTTCCAGCCGGAGAATACGAATTTTCGGGTGTATTTTTTAGTCATGTTCAATCATCATTCCACCTTTGAATAGAAGTTCCCCGGGGGAGGCACCGTAAACTATACAGTATACTGTTACAGATCTTTTTTGCGGGGGGGGGGGAACTAGAATAATCTCCCCTAAGTGCTGAAGTTGGAAATATAGGTTTTATAATGTTTCTTCCGGAATGGATCCCCCTGGCACCAAACTGGGGGACATCTCCCCTCTTGTTAACGCCACTGAAATTATTTTTCTGGAAGATGGGAAAGCTCAAGGGGCGAAAAAAATCATGAAATTCATGTACTGGGTACTTTGGGCCATAAGGCTTGGTTTTGGGACAAATGTGGGGTCAAATCTCTGTTGGGAGGGCCAATCAGGGGCCCATTTTCCCACACCCACTTCCCACTGCCTTCAAGATGCCAGACTGCGAGGAACCTAGTGAAAAAAAAACAGTGCTGAAGAAACGATGGTTGGTGTTTGAAGTCTCATTATTTTAATCAGGGTCTTTTTATGGATCACGTTATGCTGAAAACTAGAGTAAGGCTGAGACAACGTGACTGTTTAGAATTGAAATTCTCAATGCTACATGTATTTTATTGGCAAGTTTAAACATTATAACTTATGACTTTATATTACATGACACGGCGTTGACACATTGTACCTATCTTATTTTAATTTTCAATAGGGGTCTTTAAGTTAATTTTCTATGGCAAATGTAACTTAACTGGTTTGTTGATATCGGGATAGCCAGAACTGGACCAACCCTTGAACCAGATCTCCAAACTACACCACTAATATCTCATAAAGCTAGGATATTACCTGAAAAAAATTCAGTATGCCTCTAGTTAGAAAGAACTTCAGTAAGTTCAGTTTTCTGCCAAAAATATTTGATTGTAATATTTGGGGGCAGTCTGTACTACAGCCAATTGTCCAATTAAAGATAGACCACTCCCCACTGCCTTTTGGCTATGTTTAATTCTTATGCCACAATGTTTAATTACTTGGATCGTACGAAAGTAAACTTAAAAAGTATCTTACTTGGTCACGAATCCTGCACACATGTGAATAATTGCATCACACCACTGATGAAAAGAAACACATTGACTGTATCCGTCAGTCGAATTCCACATAGGTAACTAATGCAGCTTCACGGTGGTATTGAATGACTGATTGCCAGGTTGTGAATGATGGGCGCACACCACCAAATAACGCCCCATTGAAATACACTCTAATTGCCTTGAAATAAGTTCAAATTTCACCCACGTGACATCATATTAGATGTTTTGAAGATCTTTTCTATATCAAAAAAAGATGAAACGTTTTAAAAATCATGGTAATTGGATACGATACAGAATAGAATTCGAGATACAGGCTGTGTGAATAGCGCCACACTTTTTCCCCACCCGACACGTCCACCCATAAGGCCGTATCCGAGCACGGAGTACTGCCAGGGCGGCGGCACCACTAATTTATTTGTAGATTCCAATTTATTTATTTTCTGATATTCAAGTATAGAACATTGTTCCTGCACTATTCAGTTTAAATATTAACATTTGACAATCAACAATTCTACGCACCATGCCACACCACTTTTGCTTACAATCGACGGTATGTCTTTTATCCGGAACTACCCACCATTCCACAAAATGCTGAGTGATTGAGTGGTGTGCTCCCTTTGAACATACAATTTTTTTAGTTTCTTTATTTTCATAAACAATGTACTTCATTCTAAGAAAAGTGGTCACTTAGTATTAAGATATTTCATCGAGTTGGAAAAATAGCCTTTTAACGGGGAAGTCACAGCAGAAAATGCCTAAAATGCGCTCTTTTTGACAAATTGCAGCTAAGTGGTCTGCCCAATGCCAGTAGTGGACCTTGTGTTAAGAGTTTTATGAAAATCATGGCGTCGAAGATGAGAACTTGAAACAGTTATGTGACCCAAGTCATCGATCAAATCACAAACTCTATGAAGCGATTTCATGGTGCCGAAGATTCGCCCCCCCCCGTAACAGATCAAAAACCGAAAATGACTAATGTGCGGTGACCGAATGCACCGATAGTCCCATTTCGCTCCCACTCTCCCT